>BSBM01003404.1:0-41114 GCA_027924585.1 Larix kaempferi
TGTTATCCCGGGATATACTTCCTTTGCTGCCAATCCCCCTTGTATACGACACAGGAAAAACCGGACAGCCAGGCAGGTTTCGCTGTTCAATAAGGTGGCGAGCCATACGAGTGGTGAGTTGAAAGGCGGGTTCTGCGTGCGGGCTGCTGGGGCCCCTATCGATCCTATTCGTAGAAGGTGACGGAGAAGAAGTCTAAATACAACGGACATGAACATTGATGGACGTTGCACACTTGAATGACACAATCTGGCTTTCAATACGTTACGCCTAGCCTGTCTAATATGTTAGTTACTCCTAGCTTTCAATATATTTATGTTACGCCTAGCTTTCAATATGCTACGCCTTAAGGTTATCCCGCTCGCTTTAGGAAAGGAATAACCAGGAACTTTTTTACGGCAACTACGTACGATCTATAGTGCCTACCTACATTCTGTCACAATAGATCGTACTACGTTTCCTACCTCTGGGATAACACAAAATCTGGCCTCCACACTGGTGTGGTGGATAACCTTATAAAATAGTTAATGGAATGGCCCAATCCATTCCATCCAATAAATTTCACAATAGATCGTACTACGTTTCCTACCTCTGGGATAACACAAAATCTGGCCTCCACACTGGTGTGGTGGATAACCTTATAAAATAGTTAATGGAATGGCCCAATCCATTCCATCCAATAAAGGTTATCTCGTAAGAGCCAGACGTTCATTTGTACGAATCGCGAACATAGACCGTATAGCCAGCCACTAAGAGCTGGGTACCAGACCATACCATATCAGGTGCCAGATCCGATAAGAATAAAAACTACAGTGGAGATCAGATCGTGGCGCTGCACCAACCACGTAGTAGAGTAGGCGAAGACCTTAATCCGAATGGTGATTGCGGCCCGCTTATGTCATATGAAGACTCATGGCTGAGAAAAATCCGGATGGTTTGGATATGTAAAATAATAATAGGAATAATAATAATAAATATAAAAGTCCAGGTTGGTCGGTGAGCCTAGTGATAGGAGACTATCCAGCTCGGTTCGGAGAGCACTTGTTTACTACGATTCAGGGTGAGCAGAGATTTATTCGCTGCTCAATGTTACGGCCTAAATGCTGAACTATCGACCCTACTTGCTCGGATGGGTGTTCACCCTAAAGTGTTTCTGGACCGTATGCATACCTCCGTAGGTAACTTAGTGCAACATGGCAAATTCCATTGAAAGAGATCAGCAGATAAAATAGGAACGGCCTTTAGGATCTCCCTTGGCCTATATAATAGTCCGAAGGAGATCGACCTGGGGCGTGATAAAGTTATTTACGTATGCACTTTACGACGCCCCAGGGAGAGAGAAGTGCGTGCAGTGAGCGACAGCAAACTAACAAGCTTAGATATGCCCGATCGGAGATCCAACGGTATATAAGGGTCCCCCTCTGGAGATAAGGGCGGAGGGTGGGTCAGAGGAAGGTCACTTATGAGATGCTGGAACTATACTACAATCACAGGAATGGATCGGGATAAATGCTCCTAACGCCTCGCTGGGAACTCTTTATTTGGATATAGATATGAGAAGTATACGTACGAAATATTGAAGTTGGATCCACAGATCAAGGACCTATCCAGAGGCCTCTGCAGAAAGCACTGGAGTTCAATGTAGTCCAACAGAAGGACTATTTGTGAGATACGGTTGAGGTGATGCAAGAAGTGGTTTGTGCTCGTGACATAGTTTTGATGGATGCAGAATATAGTCTGTTGGTTATAACCTGGCTGTCGAGCCGATACTTGAGCTTACCAGTATGACAGGTGGAATATGAAGTCCAATAATGGTTGAAAACGCTCATGTGAATACTAGACAATGAATACTACGTGGTTAATCTAAGGGTAGTACTTCCGCAGTTACTATAATTACCCAAAAATAAACTAGATAGACCCTTAACCATGTCCAGCAAAAAGCGATCAAGAAAGGAATTCAGGCTAAATGCATTGACTGGAGGATATGGGGAGTGGGAAGTCCATGCTCAATCTGGGATCAAACGTGAACATCCTACCGAATAAATCCTGGGAATTCATGGAATGGTAAAACTTGGTCTACTCACCAATCCAACTGCAGATGGCCAATCAGTCACGCTCCAAGCGGTAAATTAGAGAAGATCGAGGTTTATCTCGATGGTGTAAAGACTTAAGTATATTTCGAGGTCATTGAGATGCTGGATTAAAAGGATCCTACCCATCACTACTAGGGATTGATTACACATTTTATAATATGCCATATTTCATTTTAAACACTGGCAAATGTCATTTGAGAAAGAGGGCCACAGGGTTGTATAGCTATTGGAACCAACGCAGGGGGGAGCGGTTTGCGGAAGAGGTCGAAGAGGTTCTATATGAATGTGCCTTGGATCAACTTATAATCTCACCACGAAACACCAGAAGGATTCTAAAATCCAACATCTAGCAAGGAGTTTAGTTGGCACAGTGTTTTGTTCCTATGCAATGTACTCTGAAGATGTAATTACTCGGTGGCAGAATGGGGAATATGAGCAGTCCACACGGTGTTGCATGGTGCTAAAAAGCAGTAAGGTGGATTAGTGTTGAGCTTAAGGACCTGCCAAGGTTTGATTGCACGATTAACACAATAAAATTTGTGGGGCAAGTGGTTGAACAGATCGTGCATGAGCATAGGGTTGCAATACTAGAGCATAGATTGCAATACTAGATTACTTTGACAAAGATCCCTGTGTAGTGGTGGGCAACACATAAAAGAACACTGCACTCATGGAAGGATATTACAGAGGAACTATAGACCAGATTCCTTTGGGGCATTGGGCGCCATCCAATGACATTTCGGAATCCAGTTTTGTTGACCAGTCACTGTACTTTGGTGATACTTTTTATCCAATGGGCCATATGAACCGCTGCGAAGTCCATTGGGTGACACAGGGGTTCCTATTCAGTAATGTGTGCATAAGTTCATGAACACCTTAGAGCCGTTGCCGAAGAACTGGTATCTACAAGCAAAAATATAGGGGTAGACAACCAGTTGGTTGGAACTATGGGAAAAGTTTTGTTACACTTTATAACCCTGCGAGAAGGACATGTCGATTGCCAGGGTGACTCATCCCATTCAGTGTTTCCCGTAGATGCACCACCTGCAGTGTCTTAACGTAGGTTCCACAAAGGATGACCCCACAAGGAACTTAAGCATCTGAGGTTGAAATAAATAGAAGGTCACCGCGTTGTCCAGGATACCGGGGACACAAGAACACAAGCAAGTTGGTTTATTACCATGAGTTACTTTATATAAATACAATTCATATTGGCACTAAGGATGAGCCTAAGATCGCTATCATAGGGGACTACTGGGATGACCACACTGTCACGTAGATTGTAGCTCTGCTCCAGGAATATGCCGACCTATTTCCATGTAGCTTCATGGAGATGAAAGGCATGGTGGGAGAGCTGGGGGAAATTAAGATAGAATTGAAACCCAGCACCTGCCCAATCAAGAAGAGGTCGTATAGGATGAATCTACACTAAAAGTAAAAAGTTAATTAGGAAATCAGCAAAATGTAGGATGCTGGCTTTATATTTCTGGTGGAAGAATAAAATTATATTTATTCGGTAGTCTTACAAGGCAACAAAATAGGTGGAATCCTCATTTGTTTAGTCTTCTTTGGACTCAATGAGGCCTATGTAAATTACCCCTTTCCTACACCATTTAGTAATGAGATCCACGATAAAGCAGTAGGGAATTAAGTCTACTCCTTCACAGATGAGTTTTATGGCTATCATCAAATACAGATCGCTGAGGAGGACAAGAAGAAGAAGACCACGTTTGCTACAGAATGGGGGTCCTACACCTACTATGATGCATGCCCTTCGGACTAAAGAATGCATCCACAGTGGTTTTATAGAGTGGTGGTTGCTGCATTCCGTGAGTATATCCATAAGTTCCTTGAAGTATACTTATATGATTGGATAGTGTAAAATTTGTTGACATGCTGCTAAACTCAGGCTGATGCTATACAGGTGTGGGAAGATGCAATTGTCCTTGAACATTAAGAAATGCATCTTTTATAATATATTTTGTGTTCTCTTGGGCCATATTCTCTACAAGGATGGATTTTTCATTAATCCAACAAAGATCATGGTTATTTTTCATTTTATTATGCTAGAGAATGTTCCCATGTACATTGGAGCATATAGGATATTATTGCAGGATCATTAAGGGGTATGCAGAGCTTACGATGTAAATGGAGGATATGCTATGGAAAGGTGTCCCATTTGTCTGGACTGTAGCTTTATAGGTGGGTTTTGTCAAGTTCAAACAATGGATGATTATGGCACCCGTTCTATTTTTTCCTAATTGAAAAAAAATGTACATGTGGATGCATCTAGCATTGCACTAGGAAATGTGTTGGCACAACTAGGGAAAGGCACACTAAATCACCCGGTCTAATTCACCAACAGGAAGTTGTATCACGAAGAGCATAACTACACCACTACAAAATGTGAAGGCTTGGCTATGGTCTATGTGGTGTAAAAGTTTTCTAATTCCCTTATTAGTCGGCCCTTCAAGTTCTTCATTGATCACTCGGTGCTCAAATATTTGGTCAAAAAGTGATGCTGGAAGTTCGGATCTGTCGACGGTTGCTACTGTTTCGAGAATGTTATTTTTAAGTGGTAGTTAAGCCGAGTAATGAGAATGTTGGTCCCAATCATTTATCCAGGATCTACAATGGTAAGTTGTTGGGACAGTTGACTGCCCGAGGCCAATATCTTCCCTGTGGAAGCAGTGCCTGACTTATTTTCCGAGATCATTTCATTTCTCAATTTTGGATCAATGGAAGAAGACTATGATCGCATGCAGCCTCGGCAACTCGTTGTTCAAGCTATGTACTATAAGTTAATTGTTGGGCATATGTACAAGTTAGCCATGGATGGGATTCTGTATAGATGTGTGTTGGATCATGAATGACAGGCAATGTTGTGGAAGGCCCATGATGCACAGAGCGGTGGACATTACGATGGAAAAGCCACTGCACAGAAGGTATTGGGTGTAATTCTCTGATGTCCAAATTTGTTTGCAGATGCCACAGAATATGCTAAGTAGTGCAATGTATGCCAGTGTGTGGGACGTCTGTCTGCTTGGGATGAACATCCCATTGTGGTCGAAGAGCCCTTGATTAGCGCTGGGCAGTTGACTTCAATTGGCCTATCAATCCACCAACGTGCTACTCAGGGGCCAGGAATATAATAACTGCAACAAATTGTTTTACAAGATGGGCAGAGGCTACGCTGACCCGAGATTGCTCTGTGGAGATTGTTGCACAAATTCTCACAAAGGAGGGAGCAAAGGAGCAAGCAGCAGAACCTCGCTCGCCTGCTATTCCTGTCCCAGCTTCCCTACTATAGTTGGGGGTGAAGCCTCTACCTTCCATCCTACCGGGGGTGTAGTACTATCCAGCCAAACTAGAATATGAAGAGGGGAGTTAGGCCAATCCAACTGGAAAGAATAATGAAACTAAGTGGGCAACTTGACTAGACTATCCGAATTCCTTGCCGGCAGGAACTATAGCCGGAGGAAATAAAGATAACGGCTAGCTTATTATCCCCCATCTCCTATTGGTTTTCACACATCTCTCCCACCTTCCACTTACAGCTGGAAAGAAAGATGCTAACCGGGGGTGAAGGATGGCAGCGAATAGGTAGTCTTCCGAACTGCTGCCCTATATAGGACTAATAAAATAAAATGGATGGTCCGTATATTGAAACTCATTAGCATAACCGAGCCACCCTCAGATGAAAGTTCAGGATGGAGAAGCAGGGGGTGATGCAGAAGCAGGGGGTGATGGATGGATCCAACAAGATAGAGAATTGGGGTAGCTCCTCGGGAGCCAAGGTGGAGGTTATGCGTCTGTCCCAGGTACCACAAGTACTTCCCACTTGCATTCACTTGTGTGGAACCTAGTATAGAAAACTGTTGATACCACTTTACAATTGATAACCGGGTGGAACAGTTGTTAGATAGGTGTATATTGGGTAGGAGGTACGATACTTCATCCTGCAACCAAAACCCTGGAGAAGAGGCGTCATCCCGAGGATCTACCAATTCTGCCAAAGTCCCCTATCATGCATAGCCCACTAAATAAGCGTGAGGGGATAACTTCAATGTCTGTTTAACTTATCCTAGTGCTTCAGGGTGTTAAATTCACTTTCCCGGCATGTACCTTTTGTTACTAGATGAAGAGCCAAAAGCAATTAAGTTTCCAGTTGGCTAACCCTTACATAATCAGAATCTGTCTTCCTCCGATGAGTTTCGGGCTGATCGCCCGCCTCGTATAGTTGTATATGTTTCAATTTTTATAGTTTGTATCCCCGGGAGTGCAAAAAGAAACAGCATGGTGAATGCCTTATCATAGGCTTGGCTTGCCCTCTTTCCGCGTCGGCTAAGCAATGCTTGGTATGGGCCACCATCAATAACTGGAACTTACTTATCATTATTATCATAGATAGGCTAGCCACAAGCCTGTAGCTGGATCTAATACCCTGCACCCAGATTTCATTTTGTGAGCTGATGTGTTTACTTATTAGGCTGCATCAATAGGGCAACAAAAGAATCAGGCTGGTGTCTGTCTGCCGCGGTTTCAATTCGTCGGTTCATCGGCTCCGAATCAATCATGGTGATGGTAGCATAAGGAGCTGAGCGGAGAAAGATCTTACTTTCCCGATTCATTATCAATCGCTCTCGCGGCCCACCAAGCAGTTCCAAGCGGTATTCCTTGCCATCTGGCGCCAAGAAGACATAGGGGAAATAAAACGAGCCGGACAAGGGAAGGTTAGACAAAGAGGCTCCACCCACTAATGTTAGAGCTAAAACTGATCATCATGAATCCAGTGGAAGGGCACTATGAATAACTGTAACTTCTTCATCCTTTCAGGGGTAGCCCCCTAGATTGAAGAATTTACCATCCAATCGTTTGGATCCACCCCATAGAACCCAATATGAGGTATCTTCGATTAATTCTCTTCCCGCCTGGGCACTTCAATAGCTATCCCTACTAAATTCCGATTGAGATAAGGTAATTTTACCAATTCTGCTTCTCAAGGCACGGGACTTATTTATGTAGGTTATTTGGCAAATTGTGTTTCCGAACTTACTTAATAAATAGGGGTACTTTTCCCTTTCACTTTCCAAGCGGTTTCAGTTACAGCGAAGGACCAGGACAGTCCAGGCTTTGGTGTTTCAGCGGTATTCATTCAAATGATTAACTCAGCAAACTTGCGGGCGACTGAGTCGAGAATGAATTGGTGGAAAATCTATCAGGTAAAGTGATGCTTGCCAAGTAAGCGGTCGATCCATTTTGCGGGAGTCAATGGCTCTACATTGTCTTGGAAACATACTCCATTATACCCTGCCTGCTACCACCTGCGATTCTACGTATCCACTATGTCGCCCTCTCTGGTACAAGGAATGAAGAAGTGGGTTAGCCAGAAATGCAGATAGTGTTACCGTAGCCTTACTCATAGCTGGGTGGCGATTCTGTAATTAGTTCCTCATCGAGAGCGAATCTGATAGCTGCGAATTGACCCCAATGGGACAATAAATGAACCCAGTTAAATAGAAGCTGCTTCTAACCGTGCCGTGTCGGCTTTCCAAGTGGAATGGAAAAGCACCCCCTCCCATATTCCCTTGAGCTGGGAAGTATCCCCAAACTCACACTCCTTTTTTTTAACCCGCTCCGCTAGGCTTAGTCCTTAGTTATTAAAAAACGTGTTCCTTTGCACTGCACTGGTTACGCTCTCTGTTAGAACCCGATAAGCCAGCTCGCAAGCCAGCTATTACTCCCACCTAGCTAGCCAACAAGCCAGACCGTGATAAAGTAAAAGCCAGCCGCTTCTTTTGATCCAGTTGGTTCAGCGGTTGTTTATTTCAAAGTCGATCCAGCATCAGTATAGGCAAAGGCCATAGAAGCATAGGTAGCAGGAACAACGAGAAAGGCAGGAGCATATAAGCCCATGGCATCCCTTCCATTTATATACCCCAGATTAAATACCCCATAGCATCCCTTCCAGTTACTGTTTGAGAGCCAGAAGCATTACACGACCCAGATCCAGTTTAAGCTGTTCGTGATCGATATTCCAATGTTCGAGATCGATAGAAAATAAGAAAGTGTATTCCCTAGTCCTGCTGCAAAGCCGGGGGTTTAAAACACAGACCGGACAACATAAGTAGAGACAGCAAGAGAAAAGAAAGGGGTGGGAACAAAGAAAAAGTAATAATATAGTTGAAGTTGATCCCGTTGTTTAAATCATTTATTCACCAGTGAAATAACCCATTTTATAACCAGTTGATCCAGCCATGGATCTTGTGGCATACCCTCCCTTTCGATAGCTATAAGAAGCAAAGTAATAGCATATAAGCTAGCATCTCTTCCGGTTGTTATTTCTAAATATCAAGACCCAGTAGCAGTTGATCCAGCAGCACCCTTACTAGCAGCATATATACAAGCATCACCACCAGCGGAGCTCCTATATTGTACATACCCATAGTCAGATGAAGCAGTTCCAGGACCAGCATATCTAGCCATAGTAGCCATTGATCCCGTAGATTCAGCTGTTTATTTCTGTTGATTCCGATGATCCAGCAGCCGTTGATCCGGTTGAAGCATAAGAGACAAGAGCGAAGAAAGCAGCTAAAGTAGCAGTTTTATACCCAACATCAGTAGACCCAGAAACACCAGCAGCACTAGACCCAGTCCTAGTAGATCCAGCAGAAGCAAAGGCAAAGGTAAAGGTGACAACCCAAGAATTGAAAGATCGAGATTCTTTTAACCCCACCACTTTTGCAGCATCACCATCACCGTAAGTAACCACTTGACAGAAGTGGGCAAACAACTAACTTAGCTCCGTGGCTAGTCAATTTGTTCCCGTTGAGTCTCCCCGTCCGTCACACTTCCCCAAAACTATCAGTGTTTGGCACCACATAGATAGACTTGCATCCATAAACGTAGGTACCAGCGATACTTGCATCCGAAAACGTAGGTTAGGTATAACCCCGAAATAGTTCGTGCAACATCACCGTTTGTGAAGGGAAAATTACCCAGCTCACTAAGTATAACTTCAACGCTCCCGTGTGACTCTAGACTATAAATGTATCCTAAAGGGAAACTATCTAGCCGATCATTCATTTACTTATTTATTTGCTTATGGGAAACCATTCTTCGCTGACCCTTTTGCTTAATTGAACCGAAGGGCTGAGTTCAATTCCTCCTAAGGGGGGAAGGCAGAGGGTAATTCGCCTAGGGATTAGTAAAATAAAATAGGGTGAACAAAGTACTTATTGGTTGGCTGGCCTGACCTACCTTACTTTTATTTGGTTAGAAAGTAACTCTAACCTCCATTAGTTCAGGTTAATTAGTATTATATTATCTTGATCGGCATTTCATGGGGGAGCATGGAAAGAGAAGTTACATATCTAATTTCTTTTTTTCTTTTTATTGAAACCCAGAGAGAGCATATGAGTCAAAGGTCAAATAGAAGACTGCACCATACATAAGACCGTATAATAAGATTTCATCGTAGAGTTGTATCGACAGGTAAGGTTAACAGGTGAGGTTAATGGATATGATATTCCGTATTATTATTGCAGACCGTGATTGGTATTCAATGGAGAGAAGATTACCTCTATGTCTTTTTTATAAACTTCAACTTATAGGCTAAGGATGGATGGAAAGAAAGCACCTGCAGAGCTGCGGTAGATAGCGAGAAATACATGCTAGAAAGGCCGTTTCAAAGCCAAGATTGGTGATATCTGTTCCTCGAACCCAACTTGTATGATTTGATTGGTTACGTTCTCTTTAAACCAACCCCCCTTCCTTAACTCCTCTCCTTATCTTCCCTTATTTTTGAAGAAGCTTTAGTGTATCATGACTGAGTCAGAGTGAAAGAGTAACAGAGCAATGAGTCAGAGGTAGACTGGAAATGGTGCTAGAACGTGTTATAAGAGCCATTGATAGAGACGGTTTTCCGCTTTCACTTATGCTTTCTTCCTTTGCTCAGTCTTCACTTTAGTTTTTCAACGTGACGTAAGCATTCGTGAACGTAAGGCTAGATAAGACTCGATTGACCACCCCACCTCTTTTTATGGGGGACTAGCTGGATCTTTACATCATTCGTGAACGTAAGGCTAAGAGAGATAAGCCACCTATTTTTATGGGAGACTATCTGACCTTTACAAGGTCTTTTTGGTTGAGTTACTTCACAGATTCACATGTACTTTCACTAACTAATCCTCATTTGAAGGGATGATGTATGTGCACTTTCTTTCACCACCATGTTTCATAGTCTAGGGTGAGAAGGCATAGTTGAGAGGAGGAGACTTACTTATGGGCTTACATAGTAACTAATTGGACATACTTGTATATTAGGTTGTAAGAACCCCCGTAAGGCAGAGGAGACCTTAGGGCGAGACAAAGTAGGGGCAGACTACTTTGGTAAGGAAGAATCTAAGGCAGACACTTAGGTGAGGGGAGGGTAGGACTCCTCTTTTAAGAAGAAAAACACAGATTAGGTAGGCTTCTTATCAGGGTAGGTTCAGGTAAAAGGTAAGCTTAGGCGAGAAGACAGACTCAGGTGGGGAAAGAAATCGGAACATATATTTGAATGATCCGCTAGTATTGACCTAACCGCTTTCATCAAAGTGAGCAGCTGTGCTCTACGGATCAAACTGTTTTAATTCAAAGAGTGAAGTGAGCAGCTGGCACTGACTTAACCGCTTTTACCTTCAAGTCAAGGAAGGGTGAGTAGCTTGTTCTGAACTAACTATTTTCGTTAGCATCCATAAGAAGCGTGCGGTTAGGACCCTAATTGTGCACTACCTTTCTCTTTGTATCTTTGTAAGTAATGTGCAGGGGCATGTATTCCCGTCTGCCTGCCCGACAAGAGGGGAATAAACTGTTTAGGGGCAACACAATAAAAGGGGGGAGGGGAAGTAACTTTTGAGGGGAAAAATAAGAGAGGTAGGGAAGAGATTCATCTTAGATTATCCTTCGTGAGAACGCGCCCGACCCTTCAAGGGGCGAAACCCCTATTCCCCACTTCCCACAGGGGGGAGGGGACACTATGGCGCAAATGGCGATAGAATGCGGTATCGGAGCCATTGAGAATGTTTTTCGACATTTGCCTTAAGCCCCTTTAAAACCTCTTCAACTAAGTTTATGGTGAGCATTTTCGTGGGGGCGGTAAGAAACCTGGTTGCCCTTATCTATGGAGACTAACCGGTAGAGAAACTGATAGAGACCTTGATGATAAAGCTTGATGTTATATTCGCTTCGACAAAGCTTAATTTTGATTGATTTACTTGCCTGACAAAGCTTGATTTATCAATTTGCCTGCCCTTCTCCTCATATACAGATTATGAGATTATAATGTATTACATACTTCTACAAAATTGATTTTTATTTCAATGTGGTGATTGTTTTAACTAACCTTTATTTAGTCACATTAATATGAATGACGTATACTTCTAATAACACTCTTTTCATAGGGAGGATACCTATTGCGCTTCCTATAAATAATAGACTTGTCCCTTAATCATTTCAAATAGAAAACTTATAGCTGTAAGCCTAGACTGTAAGGCAGAACCCAAAGGCACATACTCAGACGAGACAGGTGAGACAGAACCCTAGGGTGATACTTGAGTAATTTAAGACACCTATTTTGCTTACCCTGCTCTTCATAAGCGTAAGAGCGTAAGAGAAGGGACCCGTGTTTTTACCCTACAATGGCAAGCTGATTAAGGAAGGATGTTTATCCTCAATGGTAGTAGGCTGGTTGAAGGACGGTAAGAACCAATTGCACCCATCTATATTCCTTCATGAGCTAGGGGGTAAGGAGGATCTAGGCTCTATTGTGCTTTCCCGCCCTCCCCTCTTTATTCCCGACTTAAGGACCTCGCATTATTGCCAAGTAAAGATCCAGCAGGCCTGGTCTCAGTCTCTCCCCAATCACACTAGTCAGAAACTACTCGATCTGGTCTGTTTCTCCCCAGCTGTTCTATATTTGTTCTCTCCTCATAGCAGGAATCCGGTAAGTAAATTTTAGAACGAAGATGCTTGTCCGCAGATGATATAATTATTATATTAAAGATTATTCTATTATTATTTATTCCTATATATTATTATATAATTATATTATGAATCTTCCTATATTCTTATCTCCAAATTATCTACCATCTTATTTACTCATTCTTATCTGAGCTCCGCTTTGGTAAGGTCCTGAAAGAAAGGTCAACCAGCTCTGGCCTGAGGTACGGATTTATAACCCCCTTTATTTAAAGGAAGGAGATAAGGTCCTGGCGGTAGGTCCCCTTTTTCACCCACGAGCTAGTCCCACCTCACTCTAGCAACACGTACGTCCTAGCCATTGTCTCGTATGGCGCATGGGGTAATTATTTATCGGGTATGTGATTGACCGGGCGGGTACTTCTCTCGTCGTCTGGCGGTAGTGTAAATTCTTCCCTTCCACGTTGGCTGTAAGGAGCAAGTCTAAACAGGGGGATAGCCCATATAGGGACCCGTGAGCATAAAAGAGCTAAATTGGTAACAGCTGTTTTTTAATGGTAAAAGGGTTATTAGATAACTTGGGGCATTTTGGTAACTAACTGGGGCTTGAGGTTAAAAACTAACTGCATCAGGTTCAACTGGGCTGTTTGTCATAAGATTGCTTGCTGCTATTGGGACCAACTGGTATGAGAACTGTAGTTTGAACAATGTACTCCAGGTGAACGCAGCATTAGTTTCCACTGTGTGTGAAGATGCGCCTAACTGGGTGAATAGATAACTTCGTGCTTTAAGTTAACGTTGTGTCTCATTCGTTGTCAACTTTTACTGGGTGGATTAGTTAGGGGAATGTTTGCTAAGTCTCACGTCCCCCTGGCTGCTCCGATGCCAACAGCAACATGTCCATTTCTCTATCCGTGCCTACTTGGGTGAACCTCAATCTCACCCCGTCTGGTGCCACCCTCTGGCTCAATGGGTATGCTCGTATGGAAATACCTTGGCTTAATCTCTACCGTCTGGTATCAACTTGGCTGCAATGGTGGAGTTTGGGGAATGTATTTTCTACCTAGCCCCTATTTCTGAACGTCTTTATCTAGCCTCTCTCCCTGGATGGCACTACACTACCTTTCTGACCTTAATGGCTCAACCTGACCTCCCTTAATGGTTCTAGCCCTTGGGTGTAGGTGATTTCTATCGTGGTGGGGGAAATGGGTATGAGATTTGCTGGTATAGGGTTAGGTTAGGTTAATTATAGCGTGGTGACTTGTTTGTCCTGACTTCACTTGGTGTCTTTACTGGGCGGACTTACTTGGCGGACTGGGCGGACTGGGCGGGTGCCTTACTTGGTGGTCTTTACTTGGTGGTCCCTTAGTTCTAGGTTTCTGATGACTGGCTCGTGTAGCCGCCACTGGTGTAGGCATCCTCAAATGGTAAATTGCCATATATAAATAACGACTCAATGTATAATCGTCATGGTAGTATGATTATAGCTAAGGTATAAAGCATCACAAAGGCAGGCGGTAAGATTGCTCACATGTGACTCAAAGTGCCATAGCGTGTGCCGTACCGTGCCGGGATTGCAAATGAACACAGCACAACAGCACTACCATTGGCCCATTTACTGCATTGAAAGACAGCGGGACCTACCCTTTCCAACTTCCCTACCCTTCACAACTGCTCTACCCATGAACCTTTTACAGGAGGTTGTGGTTTTAATGCCCACCTTCTCTTTACACCCGCCCCAGGAATCCACGCCAGCCTACCCCGATACACATCCCAGTTAGACGTGAACAGGAAGCAGGTTGTTCTAAGTTCGTTACCTGTTTATGATCCCCCATACCAGGAATTAGGTGGTGGTTATTCTATGTGTTTACCTGTTCTCTTTACCACGTGCCCTGTCAGTTTGTGAGTGTGAGGTTAATCAGTTAGGTTTTTCAGGTGAGTTAGGGTCATTCCAATAGTAGTAGATAGCAACAAGCCCAGTTGTTCAACGTTATCTTCGCCCCCATGACGAGAGGACTGATCGCTACTGCTTGCCCCCTTGAGGAAGGATCGCTACCAGAAAGGTACGTGGGTTCGACCCCCCACGAACAGAAAAGAATGATCCAACAGCGGAAGGTCCAAGAAAACACACAGCTCACATACCCTTCGAGGGAGGAGGGATAAGCTCATAATACCCTGAGAACAACACGTCCCCAGAAGATACAGAATATACACATCTCACGGACCGATATGAAGAAGGAGAAGAAGAGCATTCAGTTCAATCCCCCATTACGCATTCAGTTCATCCACACATTATGCCTTTCTGGTTACAATCCTACATTACGTTATTTAGGCTTTCAGGAAAGAAACAATCCTCCCATTTCAACTTACAATACTTGCTTACCAATACCACATTACGACTTATGTACATCCCCTTTACCACGCGAGGAGCAGCAATGAGGTTCCAACAACATTCAGAGCAATTTGCTTCGAGTTATGCATTGACTTTACAGGCATTAGTATTATTTGAGCTACTCAGGAGCTTATCGAAGGAAGAGGAATGGAAATGGAATAATCAAGGCAGAATCATACTTTGAGCAGGGGCGGTCCACCAGACGAACAACAGCCAACAGATAGATTTATTCCCGATAAGGAGGGACGTGGGGGAGGAAAAAGAAAATGGATATTATCATATTACCATAATTACATATATAATGCAGGCTTAAAAAATGACTCATCGGGATAGGTTTTACCACAGACAACTTACACATCTTCCGGAGAGGCGTTCCAACTTAACCATCTGACAATAGCAAGTACCTATCATTCCCATCTAACAGCCCTATAAATAGACACATACACAGAAAAGGACTAACTCCCAACTCCAACAACAGCCCCAGAAAGGCATTGAGCAATTTATTCACTTGATAGCACACATCTTCCGGGGTAGGACGCTTCGCAAGCAAGGAACTTATAACAGATTTATTAACTTTATAGCATCTCAAGCCCCCTAACAGCGGCTCTCGTACCCAGCATTCCCATTCCCCAGATAACGTCCCGATAAGTAGCCAGCTCACGGCCCCATCGATGGATTCTTCTTCTTTGCTTTCTTTTAACCGATGTTGGATGTTTTGGAAAACGATGGAGCATTTCTTCTTGGATTTCTTCTTGGATGGGAACCGATCACGTTACTTACGTTGCACCTGCTTTGATAAGTTGCTAAGCCTATTGTTGTATAATAATGTATATAATGGAAATATGTTGGGCGGGATAGAAACAATTTTAGGTTAAGCCCCTTTAGACTTGATAATTACTTTTTACTTTTACTTTCCGACTTGAACATCAGTAAGGGTGATCATTGGGTGGCCCCCCCTCCCAGAGGTGTGGGAGCTACATTGCTGCCTGCTTGAGCCTAGAGCCACTGTACCCCGAGTAAGAATTGGGGAAACCGCCCAAGAAAGAAGTACGCCCGGTCTATATTGCGCTAGAAATTAACTACACACGGGTATACAATTATCATTACAACCGGTCACCTGTCAGCCAATAGTTGTTGACCAATACCAGGAGGTTAACCCGCTAGCCGAGAGAAAGAAAGAAGTAGTGAAGAGAAGGAAGTAGTTGTAGTAAAGGATTATAAAAATTTTTTATTTAAGTGTATGTATTTAAGAAGGGAATACTTTTTTGGAATGCTTGCCATATTGGATGGAAGGAAGGAAGAAGGTACCACACCAAACAACAATGAATGGGGGGCCCCCGTTACCCCCTCTCTCCTGGAAAAGTCAGGAGGCTACACAGGATAGAAGCATGCCGAACGAATCCAATAGATGCCCGCACCGCAACAACACTGAAAGCGGGTCCCCCGGAAACCCCACGAACCACGAAAGAAAGACATGCATGTAGGTTTTTGGCTCCCTCGTACTTATAATGCACGAATGGAATATTTGCTTTACCCTGCTACTAAGACAGACAGAAAGGGCAGCGGGATCCTGGCTTCGATCAACAGACATAATCTTTGATGGAACTCATCCGAACACACCAGCCAATAGATAAAATAGACTTTCAACAGATGCTTGTTATATACGGATTATCCCCATACCGAGTGTTTGTGTATTGAAGCAAGGCTCTTTCTATAAACCAGGGCTTGAATCTTTCTTTAGGGTTATTCCTATGAGAACCAGGTCTATTGTAAGCTTCTATCCTTCCTATTTTGACAGGGCTTTTTTTCTTTCCTGGGATTTTTTCAATTGAAATGCAAACTCTCTACGAGCCTCATAATTAAACTCTTTAAAGCAGTGCTATTTCTAAAGAAGGCAATTAGAACCAGGCAATATGAACACTAGCTGTTAGAAAAAGGGCTTCTGTTCAGTTTCTGTAACCGTTGTTCGTTCCTGGTGGGGTTTCGGGTAGCGGCTTTCGGATCAAGCAGATTGGGCCAATGCAGCCTGATGATTTTCCTGATCTATCCTTCCAGCTCCATGGCTCCCCATCCATCCAGCTCCTAGCTCCCGCTCAATATAGCTCCTCCAGCTCCCTCCAGCTAGGCGAGCTAACCAGAGCAAGTAAGAACCGTTTTTCATGATGGGTACCAGCCATCCGTCCAGCCAATTATTATCCCACCCAGTCCAAGTACATTGATTGTTCCGTAGAATCTTAAATTGGATATTATAGGTTATCCTGTGTCCTATCGGTTGTAACCTGCCTAGGTATTCTGGTTAGCATAAGTAAGATCTCTCTCAACGGGCAAGAATAATATCTCTATCAGCTGACGTTATATACATAATTATACGACAATAAGCTAACATCCTTCATGTACCCTTGGTACCATAGAGTTACTTTCGTATCCTCTTCAGAGGTTTCTATCAAATTTGGGTCACAGTAAACACTGTAACTTCTGAATTCTGTATGATCTAGTGGATACGTCTGAAAGGTAACCCACCAGCCTTAGCAGCAGATCCTATAGTTGCAGATCCCCACTGTTTGAACCTGTAAATTAATAACTGTCGAAGCCTTTAAATGGTTCAGCGGTTGGAAAAGTATATTAATAAGCAGCCAGTTGTCATTGCCAATAGACCAATAGCCAGTTCTCTTTGCCTTTTCTCATTGCCAGGAAGTCATAACCAACCGGTCATTCCCAGTGGTTTCATTCCCAGTGGAGTCATTGCCAACCAGTAATTGCACATAGCAATCATAGCTAAACCTCTAAAACTCTTACTCAAGCTCAACCCTCTACGGAAGAAGAACCATAGCCCTATACCTCGCGACCTTCGGTGTCGCTAGAGTTAGGTGACTAGCTCGTGGGGCAAGGAAAAGGAAATAAGGCGATGGCTTGTTTTTTCTACTCGCCGGGAGTAAGGACACAAGGTGGGCCTTTTCAATTATGATAAATTACCTTTATTTAAGGAGAATCAGTTCCACTATGTATGGGGAATTTCATTATATAATGAAAGGAACAAAACCTTTAGGTACCTTAATTTGCATATGCTTCTCCTGCAACTGGATATACTAATTAGACTTGTTCAACAGCTACGGAATATACTGTCAACTGCTTTTTTATAAGCTCTTGAGTTGTTCGTAAAGCCTAACATTTATTAGTCACCACAACAGGTTCTACCATTATGTGTTGGACCAGCTTCTTCGGGTTATTTCGTCTATCCAAACGTGGTCTAACCAGTAAGCGAGCAATCCATCCGTGTCAAGTTATTCCTTTGTCTCCAGGGATAGCACGATAAAGCGAGAGACTTACCTTCGGCAAGCAACAAGTTCAATCGATCAGCAGGTGTGACTAACTAACAGTAGGTGTTACTCTTCCTTCCCCGTATCGTGTTGGGGGCCTTGTTTCCGCTAAGTAAATAGCAGTGGACTGTGCCGAAATAGGTCCATAAGCGAGGTTCAATTTGCGAGGGTCTATAAGGCAGGTTACATAAGGCTGGTGCGCCATAAGGGAAGGTACTCTGAAGCCAAGGGCAAGATCAGAGAGAGGTGCCATTAGGCGGGTGCTGCTATAAGGAGGGAGGAGCCATCTGGAAAGGAGCCATTATAAGAGAGGTGCAATAAGGCTGGTGCAATTTGCGAGGGTCGATTAGCGAGCGAGGGCCAATCTGTACCCATTATGACGCAACAGACCTGCACGCGGGTTACACTTTTCCCCCCTCCTGGACTAGTAACAGAATGCTAAACTTTATCTCAACATGCTGAACACCCTCGAACTCCACCTCGACCTTACACATTCAACTCACTTATGAATACAGAACACAAAGGGGCCTACATCGAATGGATCGAAGGAATTAATGGACGATAGATGCTACGATGCACCTGTCGAAGATAGTAGGATTTGATCATGCGACAGACAGACACATTTTACACGTTGTACTTTTATCCGCCGCCGGTAGTGACTGTATTTGAAGCGAGGCCGATAAGGTAATGTGTTTCCTTTTGCGATCCGGGTATGTCGTCAATTAATATATTTAAGCTAATTATTATAATACATAATTAAACAAGCGGTAATAATGTGGAAATAAACGGGGCCTTCCTTTTTGTGTTAGAATACAGGGTAGGCGCGCGCGGAATGCGGGAGTATGATGGGAGAATGCGGATTGAAGGAAAGGAAGCAAGTGTTAGCAATTATTCAAACTTCATGAGGCAAGCAGGCAATTAAGTATCATAACCTCATGCGATGCCTTATTGGGCAAGCATTATCTATCAGTGTTCCCCTTGCGATAGCGTCTATCTGTCCTACCACTCGAGTAGGTGTAATCATTAAAAAACCTGGGGATATAGCGTTAGCCATTTCCCTTAGGAGGTAAGCGCGAAAGCAATAAACCATGCACTCAAAAAAGCTGATCAAACACCAAATCGCGGGAAAATGAAAAATGCGTACCTGAATAAAGAGGGAAAATACAAACTAAGAAGAGTGCTATTATTCCCACTTGGCTAGGCCGCTTGAGGACTAAGAGTAGAATGCATGGTTTTATATATTGGCTGGCATATATTCTATATTGAAGGAGTAGTCCCACTTCCCACTATATTTAAGTAGTAGTCCCAGATCGATATTGAGAAAGATTGGAATAACAGCTGAAGATTGGAGATTTAGTTTATTTCATTGATCGACTCAAAATAGCACTAGCCTACGCACCGGTTTATTCACCACCAGCAGGAGAGGCAGCAGAAGAGCCAACACCGGATACAGGGGAAAAGGTAGCTAGAGCAACGGAGCTAGAGGCAGATCCTTCAGGTGCAGCTTTAGATTGAGTAGACCCAGCACCAGAAGCAAAGGGCATAAGGCCATAGGTAGATCTAGTTCCAAATCCATATATGGATCGGCTAGCTCTAAATTCATATATAGATCCTACAGCAGCAAAGGTAGTACCAGCAATAAAAGCAGCGGAGGCAAATGCAGTGGTTTAAGAAGCCATTTTCATTTATCCAGTAGAGACAAAGGCGGCGGCTTAAAAAGCACTCCTTCCGGGTCGAGATACAGAACCGTTTTGCCATCATAGGCGGGGGCCATCCATCTAAGAAAGCAGCATCTCGCCTAGCATCTTCACTGGTTCTAGCTTTTTGTCTGGCATCCCTCCCCCTAATTGGTATAAATGGATCCTGCCCCTGGTAAATGGATGGTTATCTCCTCTCCTGCTGCTAGTAAGTTACAAGCTATCTAATCTATTGCAGTCATCCTAACAAGCAACTATAGAAACTCTCCTTTTGGTTAGTGAAAAGCAATAAAAGAATAAGGCAGGCAGTCCATAAAAGAATCTGTATGGTTGGGGCTAGCTAGTATCTATGTGCTAGGTAAGCCCAGCATTCGAACTAGGTAAGCTATAAAGCTCTTAAATCCTTTCTATGGCGTAGGGTTCCTCTCTATGGCAGAGGGTAAAGATAGGCAGAGGTGCAAGAGTAAAGCTATCCAAGTCTAAAGCTATCTCTGGTCAGGATAATGCTCTTTAGGTATAAAGGGTATCCTCTTAAGGTATCAAGGGTATAAAGCTATCCAAGAATCTATGGCAGTCGTAATATCCTTTATAGGTACAAGCTATCTAAACCCTATCTATTCCTTTATAGGTACAAGATATCTAAACCCTTTATATGGTTGAGCCTACCCGGAAATATTGTGTTATTACCAATTCCTAGATCATAAGCTATAGTTACCAATTCCTAGATCATAAGCTATAGTTCATTAACAAGTGAAATGAAAAAGGAAGTATATATTATTAGAGTAAGTAGATATTCTTTTTATTCCTCAATAATAGCAACCCTCCATTGGATAAGTTGTCTTATTCCTATAGTTAGTATTGATAGTTAGTTAGAATTTGAGTTCTTAGTAGTGGTGAGGTTATAGGTTGTTAGAGCTTCTCCTCGGTTAGATGGTTAGTTAGATATTAAATCTCTACTTTAGATTATTTCTAATTTATTTATCTAGCCTATCTTACTGACGACTTAGATATAAAAAGAAAATAAGGAATCTATTTTTATACTTGACTGACTTAGTTCTATACCTTCCTTACTAAGAAAGATACTTTCTCTCTCCTCCTCAGCACCTTGACTAAGCTCCTAAGGATATACAAATGGTGGTTAGCATATAGAATCCTAAGCATATCTAAATGGTGGGTTCTTTTGGGTCTGTCTTAAAGCTACTGAATATATACTCGTTACTATTCCTACTCTTTAAACAAGAGCTTTAGGAATAGCTATTCTTTTTCAACTACATTCCTACGCTCAAACAACATTGCTACCTAGGCCAAGCATAGAGAAAATATGAGCTGGTCTATTTAAGATGGCTATAGGGTTGTCCTAGCCCTGGCTTTTACTAAGATAATTAATGACTCAACTTTCAAACAGCTAAGGAGCTAATTATATTTCCTAATTTTGAATATAAAGTGTTATTCTATATCCTTTGCATACTCTATTTAGTTTTAGTTATTCTATATCCTTTAGTTATCTAGTTATAAAGTACTAGTTAATGAGTAAAGGAAAGGGCGTTAATGAGTAGTTGTTGTCATGTTGTATGGGTTCCTCTTTTGGTGTTTATCTCGGGATGTTAGGAGCTAGGGTGTGTAAATATAGAATATGTTCGAAAAGGCCTGTTTAAGCGGCGGTGAAAGGGAGGCTTTACAGCCTTCCTCGTATTGTTTATTTATATTGACTGAACTGGCTCACTTCTCTCAGCTACTATATATTGACATATAAAGGAGCTCCTCTCTCTATCCTAAAATACTACTTATATACGCTTGTAGTTCTAGATCCTATGCCTTATAGATAGTTGTAGTGTTTATATGGATAGTTGTTATCCTACCTAGTTCTATTCTTCCTCAAGTCAGTGAAAAGATAGAGGGAATGAGTTAGAGACGGCTGTAGTGAAAAGGGTTCCCTTGTTTCTGACCTGCCCGAAAGCTTCCTATGAGCTCTATAAGTTTACTAAGTTATAAACCCTAAAGACAATAAAGACTATATAAATCCTAAAGTATAAATAAAGGGTCTCCTAGCTGGCAGGAAAAGGCTTGCAGGATGGGGTAGACCCGGCTGGTGGTAAGGACTTGCCTCTTGTCGGGCTGGTAAGGACTTTTCTCTCTCGGTTAAGGTTACGCAGAGCAGAGGCCTAGGCTATTTAGAGAGAAACCTATTCTATGGGGGATGTCCTCTATTACTTTTTGACCTCTACAAAGACTCTTCTACATTGACTGACTTGCCCTTGTTTATAGAACTTACTACCCCCTATGGAGACCTTAGGAGACCAGCCTCTTTCTCTTTTTCAAAATTATTACATAAAACAGGTCGAAGCCGCTTGTCCTTACTATAATTTGTTTTTCTTATGATTTAGATTGCTGACATCACATTTAATATAACCACTTAGATATGGATTTGACATAACATTTTGAATATTTGTTTATTAGACAAGTTAAACAACTATATGCCGCTCATATTCTCTCTTATCTCTAGGGAAGACCGGGTTCCTTACAACAACAATACGGGTTCCTCACAATCTTAACATGCTGACACAACAAACAAGGAAGGGGTTCCTTAACATGCATGGTACGTACGAACTGGGAGCTATGAGATCTGCTAGTTGTGGTTGAATTCCACCCCAGAATATATGTTGGATTTATTTGAATAAAATGAAATCTGAAGATGGATTTCTCTTTTTCAATGGAAAAGTGAAACGTATCAATGTGAGTATTACATATTAAAGCGTATAGAGCCTAGAGGAAAGCCCATCACTATATATTATACCTTAATCTATTTTTTAAATATATAACTTTCTTATGCACTGTTAAGATTAACTACAGAAGGTATCCTTTTCTTTTGGGACTACACGGACGGGCACAAAACCTTTTGCGAACCCTTGGACGGACACATCCAACTCAACTTCAGATTGTTTGTTGCACTCACGCATGGAGAAATAGGTGCACCTCTTCGGGAAAGGACCTGGTTTTCATAACATTCTCAATTTGAACTCCGCCTTGCCATTACCAATTACATCTGAACATGACAAGTTAAACATCTAGATGCCATTAGATAAGATGAATAAATATGTGGAAGCCACCTTAACTTTAAACCTTTAACACTCCCCTAACTAAGGGAGGAAGTAGCAGGTGCACTTGGCAGCTTCCATGATCACAACAGTCCTATCAATTATGCCTAGTGTTTACATATAATTTAAGGACCTATAATTTAGGAATCTGATTACATGATCTACAATCTAGGGCTTATAACCTAGCTAATCCAAAATTATACTTATGTTGGCTTGAGTGTGCAAGACCAATCTTTCTGTTTATTGTAATGCAAAACTGGCTCCACAATTTTGACACAACCGCAAGATTTATTATGGTCCTAAATTAGGTGTTTTACCCCAATAAGGTAGATTTTACCCATTGACTTACCGGTGGCACTATCTGGGCTTTTATTTCATTGTGCATTGTTTTCTCTATAAAACACCCTCTCCCTCCTGCGGCTGTTAAACCATAGAAAACATCGCCGTAGAGATAACAGATAAAATACCCTCTATAAAACACCCAGGCGATGATGTCTTTTGCCCACATAAGGAGGTCTATTAAAATAACGAACTACCTAAAGATTAACTTGCAGTCTTTTACCTACACCATCTACTGGGTGGTGAGAGGACCGTCAGTCGGAAAGCCTATCACCATAGGATCTAACCAGTGGAGGCTATAAGTTTAAGATATTAAGCACGGGATCCTGGGAGGCCGCGAACCCACCGCATACCGACATAGGGGGATCATATCCTAATTGAGAGCCAGAGTAAGGAGTTCCACCTAAGTGGGAAAGGCAGGAGAGATAGGAGCAGATCAATTTCTTTCGTTAACCTAGCAGATACAAAGACAGTTTAAGTTGCCCCGATAGCAAAAGATCAAATTCCGGGTGTGAAATAATTCTTTCCAAGTCCAACCCCAGTAAATGATCCCACGGAGACCATAGTATAGCCCGTACGAAAGCCAGTTAAAAAGCCAGCATATCGCGATGCATCAGTGTAAATAGAATCTCCACTTAGACCTTAGCCTATAGGCCCAAGGGTCAATCTTCATACAGGAATCTATCCGAAGCAAGTAGGACTTTTCTCCTCTTTCTCTAACCTATTCCACCGGTAACTATGCTCTTCCATCTTTGGTTAATTCAATGGTTGATATCAATCGCAGCAAACAGAGGTAAATGTGGTCAGAGTAGAGCAGCACAAAATAAAGCGCTAGCCCCAGTATTACCAGCGAAAGGAGGAACAGAATAATTTACAGCAGTTTAACCTAAAGTAGTAGTTCCAGTACCAGTTGAATCTTCATCCCCAGCATAAGTTAAAACAGCGTTATTTTCAGCAGTTCCTAGAGAATTCCCGCCGGCATCTTTATATTAATACTCATCTTTAGATTATTCCATCCAAAAGCATCTGCTCTTAGTAGTACGCCCATCAAGCCAATGTGGAGATCCTGCCAACAATGGAAAACTGGCTAAAAGGCCATTTTTGTTAAGAATAATTTATTTGAGATCCTGGGATAGGGGGGTAACCCAATAAACCGCCTTATAAGATAATTTAAGTAAAGTAAGAATGTCAAAATAGAGGATTTAGTTAGATATGCATCAATAAATGGTTGAAACGTATCATTCCCGAGAGCATAATTCCCATGAGCCATTGAACTAGCATTCCCAGAAGCACCAGTTTAAGGAGCATAACCAGGAGCAAAAGGATTATTATAAGCAGCAGTCAAACCGGCATCCTCATTCCCACCATCATTTCAAAAAGCAGTTGAAGTAGCTTTCTTTCTAGCAGCAGTTGAAGCATAAATACTAGAAGCCCTAGTCCAAGCAGTTCCAGCAGGATCACCAGTTGAGGCTCCATTTGTTGAATCAGCTGTTTAAGTAACAGCAGTCCCAGTATAATCATAAGTCCTAGTTTTAGCTACACCAGTTGGAACAGTCAAACCAGCTGAACCAGTAGTCCCAGAAATTCCACCATCAGCAGAATTATTATTCCCAACCCCCGCATCACCAGTTGAACCGGCTTCTTCCTCATTCCCGGCAGCATTTCCATAAGCTGAAGAGGCAGGCATTCCCAGGAGCAGTTCCATCATAAGTTCCAAGAGCAGTGAAAGGAGCAGCCTTAGTCTAAGCAGCCTAAGAAAAGGGCAATCTACCTCTCCCTTATGGTCGAGCCCTCCGGACCTAGATAACATTATCCATTTGCCTAATAAACGACCCGGAGGGACTTTCCTGAGGTACGAGGGGAAGGACAATTAATAGGGGTATAATTATCCATTTGCCTAATAAACGTACAATTAATAGGGATAGAATTAGCCATTTAACTAATAAACGTACAATTAATAGGGTTAGAATTAGCCATTTAACTAATAAACGTAAAATTAATAGAGTGATAATTAGCCATTTAAATAAGAGGAGAACAAGGAGCGGCGAGGGGCAACTCAACTGTTTTGTTCACCATCCTTTCTAGACCGGCTCAATTACCTCAACTTAGAGCTTTGCACGGGCTTCAATAACACTTGACTTCATGAATCTATGTTCCTAGGCACCATTGCTATTGTTCGGGCCGGGATGGATGGGATGAACCCGGCCAGCCACCAGATACGATTTATTAATTCTTACAGCCAGCTTTGCTAGGATCTTTCCTACTGCATGAATGTTTGTGCCTCTCCAACCACCTGTACTATTTCACCTTGCATGGGATAGGATCACAGATCTTAATTTTATATTCACGGGCGGGCTTCCAAAACAACCACTTGCTTCTGGAATGCTTAGGAGGTAGGCACTTAGAACATTTCTATTTACTTTCTTCAGCCTACTGGCATTACTTCTGTATACCAGGTCCTGACTGGTCTGCTTCCCCTGAAGCAACAGGCAGAGTTGGTCCTGCGCCTTGGTTAGGATAACCTAACTAAAGGGATAACCTTTTCGGATAAAACCTAGCTTTGAGAGAAAGAAAGCGCTTTCGGTAACTAGAGGTTTCGAAGAAAGACAGTGTAATATACATTACCCTTTTCCAACCCCATTTAGTGGTAAATTTTGGAGGTCACTGGGAATGAGACATACTCTTTTATAGATGGGTTCTTAGGCTATCATAAAATTTGGATAATAGCGGAGGTTCTTAAATAAAAAAACTACATTTGCTACTAAATATGGGTCATATGCTTCTAATGGAATGCCCTTCGGATTGACGAATGCACTTGTTGTGTTTTAAAAGGGTGTAGTTACAGCATTTAGGGAATATATTCATATTTTTGTGGAGGCATATTTGGATGACTATACAAAAATATATAGTTTTGAAAGGATCATGCTATGAATCCCAGGCTTATGTTGGATAGGTTTTGACAGATGTAGTTATTGTTGAATATTGAAAAGTGCATCTTCTCTTCTGTACCTTGTTTAGCATGTTGTTGGGGCATATAGTGTACAAGGAAGGACTATTGGTTGATCCTACCAAGATTTTTAGTAATTAACTTGCCTATGCCGAGGAATATATCAGCGCTGCAGTCTACTTTGGGACACACGAGGTAATACCATAGGATTATTTGGGGGTATGCAGAGTTTCCCATGCCAATGGAGGAATTTCTATGCAAAGGAGTGCCATTTTGAAAGAGAAAAGCCTATGAAGCAGGGGTTTATATATTATTTTATGTGCGGGGCAGAGGATGCATTGACCCAAGATCACTCAACAGAGACTATCGCAATGTTTCTTTTTTAGCACATTATCATGAGATTTGGATGTCCAAATAGCCTCACTAGCAATCAGGATCAACATTTATTGGTGGAGAAGTGGCTATGCCAGTAAGAGAGTTAATGATCCATCACCACAAGACAACATCGTATCATCCACAGGCTAATGGAATGACAATGGCATTCAACAAGATGATGGAATGTGGATTTACCAAGGTGTGCTCGTTTAATAGGGATAATTGGGATGAAATAATTCCTATCATTCAATGGGATTGTAAAACTACATGCAAGACCTTTACAAAGCACACACCATTTAATTTGGTGTATGGCATGGAGACAATTATGTCGCTAGAATATTTTATACTGAGCCTACATATAGCCATAGCCATGTAGATGTTAGAAATACAACAATTATATGATAGGATATGTATGCCGGTACAACTAGAAGAACACAGATTTATGGTGGGATACCATAAAATGGTACAAAATAGACACCAAAAGGCATGGCACAATAAGTATATCAGGAACAAATAGGTTTAACGGGGGGGGATATTATAAGAGTAATAACGGCAAGTGATAAGGCAAGTCAATAACTAGAGTAAGCTGTTCCAAATCGATACCCAGCAGTATATGCGTATGATTCTGTTTCTGATGATCAAGATTGATAGCCTTATGTATCCAGATCCAGACCCAGTTACTTATGATCCAAGTAAAGATCCAGATTGAGACCCTGGTAATGATCCAGTCAATGAACCATAAGCAGTAGTAGCATATTCTTCACCAATGAGAGATCTATAGTAACCAGTAGCAAAAACCAACTTATCCATTTACAGATCCGAATCCAGTATCTTTACCAGGTGCACTAGCAGCGATGACTTACTATCTATAACGAAGATGACTTCGTACCTTGGCTTGGCCGGGCTAGTTACCGAAAGCATACGAGCGAGTCATTACTTAACTTAAAGGAAGGCACTTTATTTATTTAGTTATTAATCCGTTTATTGGTTAATTCAACGAGCTAGCCCGTAGCAAGCCGAAACTTCCCTCTCAGCATCAGTGGTCAACAACCTAGCCCACTCAATCCCGAACGAAATAGGAACGTGCGAACTTACTTAATAAATAGGGGATATTTATATACGAGATTAGCTAAGCTAGAAGATAAGCTATGACGGGAAGGGATGCTGGGCAATATGCTGGTTCTGATGGTAGTGGATAAGCACCCTCTTCACTAAGGGTCAGTGCCTTGGCATATGGGAAATTCACTACTGAAAGGTGGCGTGGCTACCCCATTCCATTTATATATTTTATAAATTATTCAATAGCGTAATTACGTATATAATTAATGATTGGAAGATCCAGGATGAAATCAAGTCAATATAAGTCTCGCCTGCTTGCGTATCCTCTGTGAACCTGGCCTTATGGTAGATTATCATTTGACTTATTGGGTGGAGTTAGTAATAAATAGGATGCTTAGCAGTCATAGAAAGGCGAGGCACTTGATTGGAAGACGAAATATACAAGACGGACGGGGGGACACGGATGACATAGGAGGGAGAGACGTGTTGGGACGTATGAAGTATGAGACACTCATACTCGATCTCTATATGGCATTACTTGTACACTTGCTTGAGGAATGAAATGGAGGGAGGTACGGCACTATCTTTTTTCTTTTCGGGCCGGGATGAACCAACCCCCAGATATGCTTTTATAAATATGGAGAGATATAATATATAAAAGAAATATATGGTCCCCACTCCCAATGGTTTATTCGAAACACTTATTCGTTCCTCATCCAAACAGCTTTCCCCCCGGTACCCCACTCAATTGAAGTTGATCCTCGTCCGACCGATCCAGCCAGAAGAAAACGACTAGCCGCACTTCGTCCCTAAAGCAAGATCTAAAAGCCATGCCGGTCCGTAAATCCCAAGAAGCTTATGAAATGCGATTTGAGATATATAAAACCCTAGGTTGTGGGGGTTCCAGAGGCATATTGGCTCAATCGGGTTAAATCCGGATGCAATCGCTAGCTTTATGGCTGTCAAGGTCGCTATCGCTCTTACTAGCTGGCTTTATGGCTGCCCGAACTCCTAGGTTATAGTTGACGAGAGGAATAGTGCTGGACTCATTCGCTGGCTGCTAGATATAACAATCGGTTAGTGCTAGACGTAATAATTGGATAGTTATATAACCATTTGGTTAGTGCTGGACTCATTCGTTGGCTGCCTGACCTAACTCGCTGGCTGAAGGGCTCGAGGTTCAGGGATGGCTCGCAAAGCTCAACGGAATCCCATCCCTTCCCCGAGCTGCTAGGTTAGAGTTCAGGAAGTGGCCTAAGGAGACCGAATCAATCAGCGAAAGGAAACAAAAGAATCTGGTTAGTCGCAGTCACCTGGTTATGTTTGCTTTAACTGGAAACTATAATAAAGATGAAAAAGAGAGGAGCGTAGCCTTAGCTGTGTGGCGTTTAAAGTTCTCAAATGATCAATAATTCTACTGGGGTAACTAACTCGCATTTCTCTTTAACCAAATATCTGAGTTCCAGCAAGTTCTGAATGCTATGCTAATTCATTAAATAACTCGCCCGACCTAAGTTTATTGCCCAACCTGTCTGAGCTATAAGACCTGTCTTACCTAGCAGATTTGTATAAGTTATGGAACCTGTGTAACCTAGTTGACCTGTACCAGCTATATAACCTGTATTATCTAGAGGACCTGTGTTCCGGGGAGCTACAGGAAGGAAGAACCATCTGAACAGCCCACTTTGATGGATTAAAGGAAGACTATACACATAGAGCATGGGCTTGGGGAACATCATCACCATTGGGACTTATTGGATTCAGGACTCACGAAGGATGGATGGATGCATGGATGGAATTACACGGCCCAAAGCAAGCATCACACCACTTATATATCGCCTTTTTGTTCCGGGCTTCGGCATTTGCAGTTTTAGGAAACTGAAGGTCACCAAATAGTACAAGATATAGGGGATACCAGTAGTCCCATGTATTATCATGAGCCGCTGCGGATGAAGCGGTTTAATATTGGGACCAAAGAAGAGCTTCAACTTGTTGTGATAGGGGATCACTGGGATGAGCTTACAGTCACATAGATTGTAGCTCTGCTCCGTGAATATGATAATATGTTTCCCTGAAGCTTTACCGAGATGAAAGGCATTGTTGGAGATCTTAGGAAATGAAGATTGAATTAAAGCCCGACGCTCGACCGATTTAAAAGAGACCATACAGGATGAACCCACATTATAAGGAGTAGGTTAAATAGTAAATTGATAAAATATTAGATGCAGGGTTGATCTTTCTAGTGGAGGAGTTAGATTGGATAAGTTCTATAGTCATACAGGGCAAAAAAAGGGAGAATCCACATTACTACCTACTTCAGGGGCCATATCAAATAGAGCTCATATAAAGCTGGATAAGAAGAGTAAGCCGAGGTATGTCCCTTATTATACGTATTACTTAGTACCTGTATCACGTAATGTTAATGGACATCGTAAGTATTACCATAATAACAAGGAGCTTCAGCAATGGAGTTAAGTGTTATGATGATTACTATAAGCTAGGTTATTAGTACTATCCCTAAGCTTCTTACACGTATTCCTTACATGGTGACCTTATGTATTACTTACAACTCTATTCAACCAGTGTTAGTTCCAGCTAAGAGCTTAAACTAGTACGATTCGTGTATTTTACATAATAAATGAGGATAGTGAGCTATGTTACATGCAATGATTATGATAACTACAACACCTGTTATCAAACGTATTGCACATTACTTACAGCTTACTTAGCCCATCTAATATGGAAACATCGTGAGCTTAGATTACCATTACAAAGGTTAAGAGATATGGTAATTCCCTAATTACTAGTCCTTGTTATTAGTAATACTAGTAGTTACACAAGGCATGGTGATAATAGAGCAATGTAAGAACAAGTAACCAGTGTTTTATCTATACTAATAGTGATAATGCTAAGGGTTGTGTTTACTCCTTACTATTGATATCAGTCATATCGTAACTTATGCTATACTAGTTCCATTGAATCAGTCTAAGCGTAATCATGCTTACTATTAACTATGTAAGATTGATAGAACTTACCATAACTAACCTGATACTAATAGGATAGAGTAGTACAGATTCCATTTCTTTTATAGGAGTAATGTGAGCAGCTAAGGTAATACAGCTCCTATGAGTGATGTAATTGCCCTATTTAAACCATTGTGATGCTTCATTACTATGCTTAATCTGACCGATCTAAGGTTCATGTCATGTACATATTCAGCTTACCCAGTAGTAAGCATGTAACCATATCACGTATTCTCTGTAATCAATCACACAACTAAGCTCTTATCAAATATCACGATTATCGCCTAATATATACGAGAGGTTCATATCAACCATAACACCCTAAGCTGATCTCTCTACTGAATAAGCAGAACAGTAAACAACACTGATAATGACGTGATTACCATAATTAACTCCATCATGTTAGTATTTATATCACAACTAGTATGAACTCAAAGCAATCACTAAGCTTGTCATATGTAATGGTTATGCTTATGGTGTAATAGGTGCTGTATATTTGACATAAGTTGTTAGAATAGTATTAGTACTAACCTGTATAAGTATGGTAAACTGTTTTATGTTCACTAGATATGGAAGCTCCTTATTACTACAGGTCAGTGATTACGGTCATTCTACTTACATACTCTATTGATTCATAGATTGGCTCGATTACCATTATTATACAAAACGTATCCTGTAAGTACTATGAAGCTGTATTTCCATATAAATTACGTAGAGCTTACTCAGTATTCAAACTAGTGATAAGGTTCTATACCATTAAGCAAGAGGATACAATGTAAGCAAGTATCAGCTGTGGTTATAAGTAGTGCTATCCTGTTTAATATGGAACCAATGTAAGCTATTCTTCCCATTACTCTTAGCTCATCCTGATTCTATTAGCTTGTACAGGTATAACAAGATCAGTACTAAACACATACTAGTAATCATAGATAAGTATGGACGTGTTTTCCCTCATAGATATGATAGGTTAAATCATACGACTAATAGGTAAGCAAATCCATGATATAAAGATAGCTCTTAGTGAGATCAAAGCACAACCCATATGAACAGTTACATTATTACACTAATAAAACGTAACAAGCTGCTTATCTCTGTAATTATTGATAAGCCGTTCAATGATAGGGTCTTAGTAAGCTCTATTAATACTAAGGAGCTAATAGATATGGAGTTACTTATGGATAAGAGTAACTTGTATTAAGTAAACAAGGATAGTAGAACCAAGCTTTCCATATAATACATAGGGTAAAGTATTAGTATGAGTCAATGGTTATCACATAGAGCTAGTGTTAGCATGATGAGGTATAGCTTATGACTACTCTTTCTAAGCATGTAGTATCATTAGCATTGACCTGTTACTTACTATTAACTGTAACAAAGCTCTTGTTCAATACTGATTACAAGCACCTTCCATGATAACAGCTGGTTTCAATGTCTGAACATGTTATACGCATCTACTATTACAGGTATACTAATTACTCATAATACGCCTATCATTAACTAGTACAGAGTAATGGAAATAGCTTATAGTGTAATAACAAGATACTAGTCATTACGTAATCTACCTAATTGAATATAACATATCCATATATTATGGAACAAAGGTAATATAGTAGAACAGATAAGCTTTACCTATTGATCTATGCAATTAATGGTGTTCATTGGATACTAATACTAAGAGTAATCATATGGAAACCATAGACCTGTACAAAGGTTGTTATGGAATCACAGTATCAGTTAAGCTGAGTAAGCATCAATACTACCACTTATAAGCAACAGGTGAATAGTGCTTACTTTCCCTAATCTAATCATAATGGAACATACGTGTTATTACTTACATGATATTGGAATCTGCTAAATACATAGGGTGCAGGTATTAGTACCATTGCATTAATTGGACCTGGTATAGGTATTGGCATAGTGTTTGCATCACTTATATTAGGTACTTCTATAAATCCATATATAGTAGGACAAATGTTATCATATGCCATATTAGCATTTGCATTAGTAGAAGCAATCGCCTTGTTTGCTCTAATGATTGCATTCCTAATCTTGTTATCATAAGTGAAACTAACACATCAAACTTTCCATAATATAAAAACAGCACTAATCTGACCATTGCTTTAAGTTCACAATCCTTGACAAGAGCTTAGCTACTGACAATCCAATATAAGTATTTCCCTAATATTATCCCTATATAATTACCATTGCTTTGGTGATAAAGAAAGGTTACAGATTAAGCATTAGAACAGGTACAGATATATTATGGAGATAAGCACGTATGAATAGTGTATCAATACCATACCTTATCTATACATTCTAACACCACTAGTTACATAGATAGAAGTAATGGTATTCGATCATTATAAGCTGATGAACACAACGAGACAAGTTAGACATGTGATCAATTAGGGAGCTTCTTATGCTGGTATGAAGCCAATAACAGGTAGACGTATTCCATAGCTATTCTACTTGCTTAACCTTTCTATATAATTAAGCTTACTACTATATCCATGTGTTTACATAATAAACACGTAACAGTAATTAGTAATGACATAGTAAAGTGAGTTCCTTATACGTATTAACTAAAGATCATTCGGGGATTCCTTCTAGTTGATACTATACATATAGCAATTACGTAAGATCAAGATATGGTAATAAATGCCAGTAAGTTAAGCACAAAGGTAAGTCAGCATCACGTTATCAGAGTAAGTAATTAAGCTGTATACACACACCATAGTACAAGGTATATAAGCTATTCTATATCACGTATTCTAATGAATGGTCACTCTTATTACATGCTATGAGCTCAGTGTATTATGGGAAAAGGCATATCTATTTCACTTCATAGTTCATGGTAAAGCTATCTATAGATATGATGTTTGATCTCATGATCTTACAACACCCATTCTGAATGCTATGAGTGCAACACGTAGTATGAACAAAGAGATACCTGCAGCTTAGGTTACATGATGATCCTTACTATTACTTATCTCTATACTATTGATAGGACATAATAAGGAGATCTCATATCACTAATTAGAGAAGAGCTTGTACATAATTACCATAACTAAACTGTGTCATTAATATGGAGCTTAGCTGTTGTTAGTAGTGTGATTCAATGTTGTGATAGATTATGGAAACATAGTAGTATCATTCAGCTTTGAACAGCTTTTATTAGAAGCTGATGAAGCAGATCTGTTTGTTATATGTATGCAGTATTAAACATATTCGGCATGCTTTTTATCTGTGTTAGTAGTTATGTACCTGTGATCCTGTAACTATCCTGTATTACTAATAGTTGATAGATTCATAGATTATGGAATAAAAGTAACCATTTCTCTCTTAGAGGCTGTGATTTGGTACCCTATAAGATTGAACACTATGTCTATATAAGCTAGCAGATTACATGAACAGGTTCGATTCCTGGTATGATTACCATTCATTACAGTGCTTCTATATTCACAATACAAGTAAGATTGAACACCATGTGATTACAGATTCAACTTATATAAAATATAGTATAAGGAAAGATAGAAGTCCAAGCATAGTTATATAAACATAAGCAATAGAGTAATTAGCCTAATCAGTGATATTGGTTTAATTAAACATATGGGGTTTATAGTAACACAAATATCCTGTAATTAACTAGTATCTGTTACTTATACCATAACGTTATGAAGATTATATGGAAATAATAGTGCTTTATACAGGTATCACTGTTCTTAGCTTATGAAATGAACCCTTAGCTAATACGATAGACTGAGCTAGATATGTAACCATGTTTAAGCTGATCGAGTAAGAGCTATGTTGGAACTAGTATCACATGCTTGTTTCCCAGGCATAGTGTTTCCCATTGATTTGTATGGTTCATTACTGGTATACTTGTAATCAAGTGTATTTGAGCTTTATGCTTTTCACTGCATTACTCTGATTGGTATGCTATGTTGAAAGCAATGGAAATCATCGATATTCGTTTTACCTGTGTTTGATTACGTTGATACTTATACTCGATACAAGCTGCTTATTCCAATAGAGCTAGTAGAGGATCCGTAATAAGCACAAGCTTTGATACGTGTTTACTAGTTACAGTACTCAATACTTAAGCAGTACCACCTTTATAGCTTACTTCTAATCCCATATGTAGATAGTTATATGTATACAGTATAGTGTAATCGATAGAACATGATGATTAGAATGATTATGTGATTCCTTATCTTTAAATATAGTATGAACTCCTTAACCTGAACAAGTTTTGCATAAGATGATGATTAGGGAAAGATAGTATAATATCAATACGTACAAGGTAAGTTAGTATCCAGCTTTGATGTGTTAGTACCTGCTTATTCATTACGGATATTCCTGGGAGCTTATAGCTAGTATTACAGAACACTCTTATACGTGCTTGATTCCTTAATACATGGGATTTATAGACCCTGTTTACGTCATAAGGTAAGCTTAAGCTCTTTCCTTAACTTATAAAGTTTCAGGATACCCTTGCAACCATTCATCAAATTGACGCTATCCCGAAGTTAGTGTCACCTCCTACTATCAGTGATTTTCAATTCTGTGTCTATTTGTTACATTTCCACATCGGTCGGTTCCATGTAATATGATACCTTATTTTTGTCATCCAATGTACGCATGCGTACTCCATTCGTTCCTAGTGTTCCCTTTACTTCATCTTGGATGGTCCCTTCCCTTTCAACTTCATCATCTGTAGGTGTATCTTACGTAGGCCAAACCTATATCACCTATGGTATCAATTGCAGGACCGGTTTTACCACTGCGTTCCCATCAACCACCTAAACAGTGATCCCTAATTCCATGGGCTCTAGTGCCCATGTTTTGCACTCCGATGACTTCACCCGGGAGCCATTTCTCCCATGAAGTTGCTTTACCCATATCTCAAGCCCATTAGCTCAGTTTTCTATGCTGTATGCACTGTAAGTTATACTTTCATGACTACTGTCACCCCATGGTCTTGTTTCTATTTGTGCAGATCATCTGTTCGGGAGCCTTTTATCCGTCATTTTTCACAGGTTCATCGCCTCACCTTCAGGTATAATTCCTAAAAATGGCCTATAGGTAGCATGTTCCCTATTAGAATGTTGTATTTGCTTTGGTTTCCATCCATGAATGTACCTTTAGGTCCCCCCAACCTGTTCAGGCACGTGGCTTAACCCATCCATCTTGCATTTTTCCCGTGCTCGGCAATAGTTTTCCACCTACATGGGTTTCCTCGAATAATACCCTATTGCATATTGGCTCCCATGCCATCAAATTGACTTTACAATTGATAGTTCGTATAGACCACATACCAGAGATTGCCTCATGCCCCTTTCTCATGTTGTTGGTTTTTTATCCCAAACTATCGAGCACTTTATGGCCAACTAGCATATTATGTTATACTTAATCACACATCATTAGCAATCCACTGCTTCATCCATACTATGATATTGATGAACATTATTATGTCTCCATTCACCTACCCCAAGGATATTTCCATCAATGTCCCCACCCCCTGCTTGCTTCCATTTTGCTTTCTCCACATGATCAAAGTTGAACTTGCTCACATTTTGGGGCATCTATCTCCTTGTTCGCATTAACACCTTTTCTTTTTTGAAATGTAAAAGCTACCATTCTAGTAGTACTTTTCTAGTAGTACTTTATCTCAATCATCTCTTATTTGGCAGCATCATTCATTGCCTTTGTTCAAAGCATCCTGCGTTGAGCCACCCTTTTAACACCTTGGAGTCTGTCTGCTTCAATACCCCATACAGTTTTTTACAGTTTTTAATCTCCTTAAGTTTCCCTCATCCAGGTTTTTAATTCCTGATCATCAGTTCTATTTACCCTTTTATTTGTAATAATAAGTCATAGCCTATTTGATTGACTATTCCTATTAGAGCTTTCCAGTAACTGCCAGATAAACCTTACCATTATTCTCTGAATAAAATAAGTTTTGAGCCCATCTCTCATTGCCGTCCTCGTCCATTATTGCCTCAATCAGTCACATTTGCTTTACTATATCCAGCACCTCATGTCAGTTTTAAGGGGTTCCATTAGACCTTGATTCCAGTGGGCCTTTCCCTATCGACATCAGCACATGTATTCTAGGGGCATTGGTCTAAAGGCTGCTTTCTTACCTTGTTCCTATTTGCATCATTGGTGGGTCACCTCGGACCAGGCAAGAAGAGACATCATTGCTCTTTTACTTGGTAGTTTCTAACATGCTTGACTTCAGCTCACCATCGCACCGTTGAGATTCGTACATATATCCATGATCTAGCCTCAGATGCAGTTCCCTTTATTTGATGGGCTCAATTCCACCATTCTAAGCACCCTTAGTTTAAGCTTCCATTTAGCTAGCTCATATCAGATCCTCAGAGCCCCTTTCCTATTCAGTACGGCTTATCCAGTTGTATCCCCCCTTCAAATTAAAAGACCTTTTTTATCTGACAACTCCAACATCTACAACTACTTTTACTGCTACGACCTAAGTGATACGACAGCTAGTTCCAACAATAAGTTTCTCATGCTTATAAAAAAAGATGCAGCCTCCCCAAAATAGGCAAGTCATAATTGTATTTAACCCACTAAAAGTAAGGCGAATCACTAATTATACCTCACCAAAAAAAGACGAGTCACTCACTTCCCAAGACCCCAAAAGACATAAAATAGAAGGACTACACCAATGTAATTTGAGGATAAAAAATATAGAGTTATTACTGCACCAGTAAACCCAGAAAGGTCCTTCTGATCAACCCTTTTTAATTAAGGAGAAATAACTTACTTATAGTTCGAGAAGCGGTCAACCTTTATAACGAATGAGTTCGGGAAGCACCCTTCTAACGAATGAGTTAGGAAAGCAGTAAACCTTAAAATGATAGGGGAGGAAAGGTCAACCGGGGTTAAATAGTATCAATTTAAATATACGTGATTGAAACCTTTTATTACTGCTAAATCTGACAGCCTTACCAAATTAATTATATTATCCTTTTACTTATCTTCGCAGAAGATAAGGTATAACCGATCCTCCTAGGCAGAGCCCCCCGCAAGCAACCCAGCCCAGCTTCGATCTTTATTTCCATTCATGTTTCTCCTATCATTAACCCCCCGATCGGCACCTACCTTATGGATGCCGCTTGCTGCCTGTTGGGACAACCTTTTTCCCCCCCTTACGACTTATAGGAGAATTGGTGGAGGCTAGCAATTTGTGTGTGTAGGCAACTACGATTGATCTATACCCTATAAGGAAAGGGATAAACTAAACTCGCTATGCTAAAGGGATAGCCTAAATTCTGTCAATATTGTAGTTGCCTACACCAATTCTGAAGAACCGGATAAGGTTATCAGAAATAATCCCTGGATCCTTTCATCCCTTAATTCCTTAAAAAGGTAATCACTCCTATTTTTAGCCCCCTAAAGAGAGAGCTCAGGCAGGCTTCTAAAGAATCTAGGCACAAATACTGAATAACCGGGTTCTTCCCTACCTAAAGGGTGATTACTTTACCTTACTTTTGGTTAGGGGAGTAGGGAGGGATCGAGGAGCCTAGCCTACAGGCAGGCCGACCAAAGGGAAGGGAGAGGCTCGCAACCTTATTCATTCCACTTGGCATGATCGGGGAAAACGGGGTTCGAACCCGCGACTTCTGGCGTGACAGACCAGCACTCTAACCGACTGAGCTATTTCCCCCTTCTATTCTCCCCACTCTTTCAATTATACTTCAGTCTTCCATTTCATTTCTTCACCTGAGAAGGCGCTACCTACCGGACCAAGCACTCGATGCCACCCTGGCACTGGAGCTTCTTCAGTTATTCATGTTCCGATTTCTGAAGTATGATGATGAAATGGATTGGAATACGCTCGCATTTCATATTATTTCTCGCTTTATAACCATATCATATATATATATGGAATTAGCTTGGGGCGAAGCCGCTTTCCCTACATAGGAGGGGAAGGATTTGATTCCCGCTTTGAGTGAGTCAGGTGACTTCGGTTCGGGATGTGGTACAACCGAACAAACGAGCGAGGGCTTGAGGCGAAACTTCCCATAACCAACCCGAACAGGAAGCCCCTGTGTGGTGTGGGGGCGTGTCAATGAACGCGAACACGACCCACCGACATAGAAGTAGCGAGCAAGCAGCCTTCTAGTAGCAAAATTTCCCCGAGGCTGCCACCACGGATGATGCCCTAATCACCTACCTGCAGGATTTGAAAGGAAACTAAAGTGCCACTTATAAGACAAGGGACCCTTCGCTACGCTCAGGTAAGGTAGGTATACTTTTATATCTTCCCGAACCCAGTTATAATAAGGCTCTTTGTAGGGGAATAAATATAAAAGGTGCATACATAATTGGTGTTTGTAGGTTAGCAGCATAGCGAAGGTTGCTGTCACGAGGCCCTTTATATATCTCTGGCCCCTCAAAGAGCATCACAGAAATATAAAAAAGAAAGATGAATCTATGTGAATAGCATATGTTCTAAAATCCTTGGGACAGTCACTTCTTCGTGCCCGTTCTCCAACTCCTTGACCCCCTATTTCTGGTCCTCATCCCGATCGGTTATGGAATTTATTAAATAATAAAAACGAGATGAAACGGATAGAAAACGCCTCGAGCAAACAATGCCATGGCTCTTCCGTTGAAGCGGACCCTGAAGAGGAAGCATGACCAAAGAATGGCTTCCGATGCCAGTATCTTTCGAGCTACCAAAAATTGGTTGGTATTGGGAGAGGCAGGATTCGAACCTACGTAGAAAACCTCCAACAGATTTACAGTCTGTCGCTTTAAACCACTCGGCCACTCTCCCCTTCCCGCCCCCCCCCCTAAAAGATGTTCCTGAAGAAGAATCAATAAGGTTTTCTATGGAGTTATGTACTTATCTCCTTGGCCTTATTCTATCCCTAGTTACCGAAGTGAGTCAATACGTTTAAGCAATACTTCGTCAAGTAAGGGGCATTTAAGGTCCATCCTGGGTTTACTTCGCCCTTCGGGTTCAAATTAGAAGGGTTAATAAGGAGCCACTCTTTTCGAAGTATTGATTCACCCTGGCTTTCAATACGTTACGCCTCATATTTCTTCCCCTCAAGAATAGTTCGGGAATAAATGTCAGGCGGGCGGTCAGGTAGGTCCTGCCCAGTCAGGTCCCTATAAACCCTTCTAACGCGAAGCCAACCCTACAGATATGATTCTTAGAAACCCTTATCTAAGTAAACCCTCCATTGGCCTATTTTATTCGATGGCGGCCTGTTGGTCTTCGCATCTAAAGGCAATCACTCAGCTCAGGACTTACTCACTTATTTCCTCGCCCTTTGGTCGAGCATTAAGGCGAATCCGGTTGGGTGGGAATAGATGATAAGGGGAGCTACGGGAAAGCGACTCCGCTCTTTCCCCGATGCGGGAAAGTCACTTAACGTACCTGCCCCGATGCGGGAAAGTCACTTAACGTACCTGCCCCGATGCGGGACAGCGACTTTGTACCTATTTTTACTGTTTAGATGCGACTACTTAGATATAAAAAAGCTAATTATTTATATATGTAATTATGCTTGATATATGTAATTATGCTAGATTCGGTATGGAATAAAACTAGATTCGGCGTTCGTTGTATTCCAGGAATTATTTATATATGTAATAACACTAGGTGATTTGATGCGATCCGAAAGCGGCATAAGACGATTTCACGTATCGAGGGCACAGAGTGGATCGGGTGTTTTTCCCGTCTGAAAATGATGCCCGCCCGGACATTTTAGATCGTCGTGCAAAGCCCAGGCGTTAGATTTTGGCGACTTTCTCTAAGTTGCATCAGGTTGACGAAATTAGAGACGAATAGATGAAACTTCAGTAATTTATTCCAATCATTTTTTATTACTTTATTATATGTAATTATGCAAGATTCGGTATGGAATAAAACTGGAATAACACTAGATTCGTGATTTGATGTGATCCGAAAGCGTTAAACTAATGCCCTTTCGCTTTAAAATGAGTTCTTCCAGTCATTATTTATATATGTAATTACGCTTTTCGTGATCTTATGCGACGTGATACATCTATCTCCAACCAGGATTGATTCTATTTCGAGATACATATATGATCTCAGTTTCTCTAACTGTGTGAAGAGTTGGCTTTGATGGGAAAGTAAATCCTTTGACAATGCTGCTATTACATATGTAATTGTTCGAATCATCGATCGTACCCTAATAGGAGAATATATCATCTACAAAGAGATATCTCATTATATATCTGTATTCCCGATTCCTCCTTTCCTGGCTAAAGCATGATAAGAAACAGTTAAGTCAAGATGTAGTCGGTAGTTTCATCTGATCCTGGGTCTCTGGCTGTACCTCCTAAGCATTCATTCATCAAGTGGTTGGCAGCACTCCAAATTGGGTGAAGGGAGTAATAAAGGTAAGGGTTAGGTTGTATGATCCGGTCCTGTCCTGATAAGAGGTAAATAGGAGTACTTCCTAAGCGATTAATTAATAAAGTTAGGGCTACTAGTTCTAGGTCATAAAGTGGGTGGGTAGTGTATAGGAGGGACTAAGTTTCTGAGGTCTATTTCTAGGGCAATAGTTAGTTGATAATTCCTAACTATTCTCCGGCCGGTCAAATCTTATTAATAGTGGTACCCAGCATATAAATAAAGTAAGTTTTATTTCTGGACGCTGGTGAATGCTGTCTGGAAGGCGGCGTAAGAGCTCTATAGCTAGTGAAGCCGTTCCGTTTGGGGCAAAGGTAAGTTGTGAAAGTGGTTTAAACAGGTGGGTAGTTGGTAATAAATCATAAAGGTAGAGAGGTGCGCAAGCAAGAGTGCCTA
>BSBM01003405.1:0-42228 GCA_027924585.1 Larix kaempferi
GGGAAGGTCAAATAAAACTTCGTTCTTTATGCTATAGTGATATGATTCGGGCCGGCCTGCCTTACTTACAAGGAAGGAAATCCATCGTATACTCAGAGCATACTTACAAGCCCTGTATTTCTTTTCTTCTGCCGTAGATTCGGTATAAAAATATAAATAGACTTGGTAAGGAAGCAGCTCAGGTCGTGATAAATAAAAGAGTTGTCCGGGAAGGGCCAAATCCTGTAAACTCATAATTGACGTAAAATTTCATAGGCTTGCCAAGCATAGAAATTTTATGTACCTATAGAAGATAGCATAAAGAACCCCACATATGCTTTGTAAGGCAGGCTAAAATATGAGTATAATGTAACTAGCGAGATAGATAAGCAAGAGAGATAAGTGCATAAAGGCCCAGACACAAAATATAAACCCCGACAATGCGTGCTATTATATAAGTAATTACACGCTTTAGCATCGCATGGGGCGCTCTCATAATCGATCATAATCCTTTTACTTTGCTAACTCGAAAAAGCATAAACTTTTTATTGCAAAAACGCCGGCTGTTAAAAGCACTTATCGTTTTACCCTGAAGCGCTTTTGATGGATCTTTTCCTTTCAAAACGGGATAAAGGACGGATCTTAAGGATGGGTACATGCATTCGCAAGAGCTGGATAGGTGTATTGGGGATACTGCTACTGCTTGCTCTAAAAAAAGAAAGCTGTACAAGGGAGGGAAGCTGGCTGAGAAAAGTGTTGCTGGCCGATCAATGCCTTCCCTTCTAAGATCCTCCATACACTTTTGGCTGCAAGAGCTTTAGCGAAGGAGTGAATGTTATTTATTCCCCAACCTACAAATTCCTTGGGCATTACTATCTGTTCCAAGATACCCAAGCAAAATATTTCTTATCCTTGTAACCATCCCACAAAAAATTTAAGCTAATCTTTCGTATTGATATGAACCAAGGGGGCCTATATGAGAGTAAATTTATATGAGTTACCCCAAGGGGGCATATATGGGGGTAAATATATGTAAATGTTTATGTAATAGGGTCGGCCTAAATAAGGGCCACATGTGCAATGAATTGGAAATATTATTTATAGAGGGACATGTAGTCATTATTGGGGGAGGAGGTAAATTGGATATATGAATGTATTGGGTATTTATAGTAGGTTCCTCCGATTATTTAAAGAGTTATTTTGTAACTTATCTCTATTTATATCTTGGAGTTGTGTTCCCACGTTTACAATTTATTGATACATGAATATGTACTCTGGTTTATTATGCTATTATAAAGCTTTGGTTCATAAAAAGTATCTTGTCCAATACCCATTAAAGTATGAGCATCAAGAGACCCAGTATACAGGTATGGCTTCTAAAAACCAATTTAATAAGAACTAGTCCTCCTCCCATGCGATAACCATTCTTACATCAGAATAATATTTTTTTATCCACCTTTAAGACCAACCATCCCCAATCACGCTTGGTGTAATCATTGTGTTTTATTGAAGTACCAGGAAAAGATCGAAGTTCTTTACAGAGCCTCTGAGCTTACGAATGCCGGGCTTTATATAAGACCCTTCCCTTATATGAATGGACTAGCTATATCCATCTATATCTACAGTCCTTTTAGTCCTTACCACTACTGTGTCAGCTGCCTGCTGAGTTATGCCCAGGAGGGTTAGTTTGGCCACACTTCGGAACTCGTATCACTTCGGTAACTAGAGAGAGAATAGAGCCCCTACACAACACCATGGAAACACCTTGCCCTCCCTTGCCCTCCCTTCGGTCAAGCAAGTATACCTTTGGTCAAGCAAGCCTTTCCTTATGAAATTCGTGGGCGTTAATACAAGGATAGAGAGACGTCTTGGAGGTTCATGGAGAGATGGGTCTTGTGTGATGCTAGGGTTTGTGCTATGCATGTAAAGGGAAGATCTATCTAGGTCTAGTACGGTGGGTGGGGTGGTAAAAGATAAGGTAGGTAGGCAGAGTGTAAATAGCAATAGTGCAATAGCAACAAAGCATGAATTCAGGAAGTGTTCTAAGGCTAAAAGGTATAAGAAAGTGGTTAAATCGGTGAGTAGCAGGCAGGCATTAAATGAAAGGCGAGAGGCTCGGATTCCTAGCAATGCAGTTGTTTCTAATTACGTAATTGTATGGACAAAGCTCTTAAATCCAAGTAGTGGTACCTCCTAAGGGCTAGCTAAGCCCTGAGCAATATATAAGTTGAAGTGGTAGGAATAGGAATGCTACGGGCTTTCTTTCACACTGATAAACCTATGCTACTGGTAACCCTATGCTACTGGGCGATCAACTTTTTATACCCATAGCTTTTTAACCGTTTAAGCAGTTTAATATCCTTCAGTTGGAGAGGCAAGGGCACAGGTAGCTAGGGAGGAAGCATAAACAACTAGGGGAGAGCATATAACCCAGGCACTTACCTTGCGCTCGGCAATGACCTCCTTTCTGTCACCAATGCAAACTACCCGTGGATATCGGCATATCTGCAATCACCTTCATGCAAAGAAACCAGAACAACTATGGTATGGGATCAGCTCTCCTGACTAGCGTGATTGGCTAAACCTCCTTGACCTACCTGAATGTCTCTATGTTATGGCCTATGAAACCTCAACAGGTGAATCATATATAATGTATAATGCACAGTAGTAAACTACGCTCTTTTATGTGAAGAAGGTATTTAAAATAAAGCCCTGTATCATGCACCCGTCGTTAAAAGCACATAGCAATTGTTGACTGCACATATTCCCTTGCCGGTGTATGGAGACATAATCAAAATACTGTTTCAAAGCCGATCTCGGTATCAAAGCTAATAGTCTAAAGTGCTAGTTCATATATGCTCTCCGATGATGTTGGAATTCCTCGAACCCATACAAATGTAGGTTGTGACTTTAGTAAAAGCACTTAGTCCCATGGACACTTACTTGCCCGTTGGTCTTTTTGTCTTTAGTCCCATGCCCTATGGACGATGGCCGATTGAAAGCCTTAAGAATAAGGTCCCATACAGTAAATACTTCCATAAGGTAAATGCAATCAGTACTACTACTAGCCTTACGGATACTTGCCAATGATTCCAGCCAGCTAAACAACCTCAACCAAAGCAATTGATTGCATCCAGCCATATTTCTCAAGATTTGGATACGTTGTTGATATGGAATTGTGACACCTTATATATGCTCTGCTCGTATGATTTACTTTTTGTTGTTCCTATGTACAAGTTAAACAGCTATATGGGCGATATCGTATGGTAATAGGTTGTTGTAGTAGGTATGGCTTACTAACAACCTCACTCACCTTCCTGGGCACGTGGGCAAGAGAAAGGTAACACAAATAGAATACACCACAACCTTACTTTCTTCCAGGGTACGTCGAACTGGTAGGGTATATTTAGAATGGATAGAGCACCCTCTATACAAGGTAATGTAAATCCGGATTCCAGTACCCTTTCTTTCTTTCTTTGTCCACCCTTTCAATGGGCTCTCTAAATTTCATATCATGCCTATGAAATCTGAGATTCTGCTTTGCCATGTCTGTCCTTTGACGGGACCTACGTTTAGAGAGTGTTTTTGCTAGGTCATTGGACTCAAGGGTTCCAATCATGCAACCAGACGCTCTTTAGGCGGGGGGAAGAGGCAAATGCTGCCAGTACTCGAGCAAAGAGTCGATCCACTAGATGCCGGTACTACATATGCTAGGTTTCAATGCACTCAATGCCAAGAGTCGATGCCAGGTAGGTGTCATCCAAGTGTTGCCGCACTTGATGCTTAGCTTTAAACTTATATCACGTCTCAATACGAGGTATATTTTAAGTCCCCCCTTCTCTCTCCTATCCGTACAAAAGGGAAGAATTACAAAATATATCTTATGTATGCCTCTTCCTCTAACTTCACGGGCCTAAAAAACAAATATTTCCAGCATATATAGAAAAGGGTGGGAGGAAAGAGTTGTTTGGAATGGTGAGGTTCAAGGTTCGAAGCTTAAGTCCAGTGGAAGTGTGGTAATTAATTGCCAAGGGAACTATTCTGGTGGATCTCTGCGCTGTAGTGTGTAGCGTTGCTCCATAAAGGGAAAGGGTTTCACGGAGTTAATGTTAATTGGGAGCTTTGCTGCACCCCAATCAATTTTAGTGCCATGGGTTTTATTCAAACCAGGGTGAAAGCCCAAGCACTGTGCAAAGTGGGTGGTTCAAGCTATGGAAGGAAAGGAAGCTTAAAAAGTGCTTACCCGATGTGGACAACCCTTAGATAGGATAAAAATTACGTTGAAGCAAAGAAGAAGGAGCTCATACAATCATCAGCATTAGCCTGCATTTATAAGTCCTGCATTTATAAGCACAGGTCCAATCAACCTAGAGACCCGAGTATTTGATCCAATTGGATATTTAGGTCCAAGGCTCATGTCATCCTCCTCCAGATGCCTATTTAGAGCCGCCAGTTTTGAAAGCCAATTCTAGGCACCAGCACCAGTAGATCCCAGTCGGTGAAGCAGTTGAACCAGAAGCATACCAGTAGCAGTCGTCGATCCAGGACCAGCATATCCATCAGTAGAGGTCACAGCTGATATTTATCCAATTGCTCTAAGCTTGAACCTGTCGACTTAGCCATTGATGCATCAGTCGATCCTATTGATCCAGTCGGTGATCCAGTAGTAGAACCAACAGCAGCATAACCAGTTGTTAAAGATGCAGCAAGAGCAGATCAAGACGCAGTTCCAGATAAAGACCCAGAAGCAGTAGCAAAGCTAGCAGTGTGACCACCATTATTAGCTAGAGAGGCAGATACATAGCTATATCCGCCAGTAGCAGTAGTTGAAGTTGAACCAGCAGCACTACCATCAGCAGCTTTAGAAGATATAGTTCCAGAAGCAGAGACAGTAACATAGCTAGAAGTGGATCTAGCAGCATCGTATATAATATCCGAACCAGACGCACCAGTAGCAATAGCAAGGTCAAAGGTAGCTAGAGCAGCCCCTGTACCTGTTTCATATCCTACAGCAGCAGAGCCGGAGAAAGTACTAGAGACAACAACATAGGCTCTTTTTCATATCCTCCAGGAGCACAGGTAGTAGAGGCAGGGGTAAAGACAGTAGCAAAGGCAGCTTTCCTTCCTCTAGTCTACCCTGTTCCGGGTTTAGCATCTTTTCCTAGGATGCGCAAAAACAATTATATGGAGAGGCTACTATACCAATATTTCTTCCCTTGTTTTACCCCCTTGTTTTACCATGGTTGACTATTGCTTACTATGATTTACTTTAGTTTACCTAGGTTTAGCTATGGTTTACTCCGTGATGTGAATGAGACCTCTAAAACAGGAAAAACCCTAGCTTGAGAGGGAAGCGCACCAACCTGAAGCAAGAAAACCTAGAAACAAGAGAAAAAAACACAAGAGATGAAGAGCCTCAAGGTGCGGAGCCGCTCGACCGTGAGGGAGAGGCATTTTAGGCTTAGTTTATTATGCAGGCAAATTGGCCTTAAATAGAATTACAATGGGTCCACTCAAGGATGCACACAGCCTGATCAAGGGCTGAGAGAAATAAGAAATAACTAATGCACATAGCTCAAAGGCTGGAAAGGTGCCCTTACATGCTGAACATAAATTAACTGCCTAACTAAGCAAATAAATTGTTTTACCAAGGCCAGTTGTTACCCTCCAACTAACTCCTACACCTCTTTAATATTACATAGATATTTAGGATATTCATGTATCTTTTCAGACTTATATAAATGCCCCTACAGGAGTAAAGACCCACTTACCTAAGTTGCTCAAAACTGCTATCAAGTTGAAATTGTCTTTGTTTGGATTCAAAAAATCCGATAAACTTGGCATGGATTTGCAGTCTCCTTGTGCTGAGTGTGGTACTTCTACGCAGCAGAAGCTTCCGATGGTATTCATTCCCTTCCATAAAAAATGGTCTTTCCTTTAGTTGCTCATATATGCCTTGAAAGTATTAATCTCTTTAATAATATTAACTCAACAAATCATGCGTGAAAGGATTAAGTTGCATCACGTTGCAATCTTATTCAGCGGGGGCGTGAAAGCATGGCTAGGATCAAAGCATTGGTAATCTTCCTTTTTAGTTATTCATAAAACACTCATTGTTGTGGCTTGCCCCAATGAAATCTCTTTTCTTTGGTGGTCATGGCATGCAATGGTGCTACTACTATTTTCAAAATTGCTATAAAATTCCTCGAGTATTGAGATACTCTCCTGAAACTCCTAACCTTTTGAAAGCTAGTTGGAATAGGTCATTGGTTGATGGCTGCAATCTTCTTTATCTAAATCTACCCTCAACTCTCCTTGGCTGATCATGTGTCTAAGATAAATAAAGGATTCTTTTCCAAACTCAAATTTATTCATATTTGCAATCAGTTTCTTCTTTCTCAATATCTTTAGTACCTGTATCACATGTGAGATGTGCTTTTTCCAACTATTGCTAAATATTTTTATGTAATATCGATATACTATTACAAATGAGTCAATAAATGGATGTAGCACATCATTCATTAACTTCATTCAAGTTGCAAGTGCATTACATAAACTAGAAGGTAGTACTAACCATTCGTGCAAACATTACCTCGTCTTGAATGATGTCTTCCACACATCTTCTGCTTTGATCCTTACTTGATGGTAACCTAATTTTAGGTCCAACTTGGTGAAGAAATTGGCTTGTTGAAGCTGATCCAACAAGTAATCAATTTGTGGTAGTGATTATTTCTTATTGATGGTTACTTTGTTCAAGGCACGATAATCAATGCACATTCTATAGCTTACATCCTTCTTGAGCACCATTATAATGAGTGAATTGCACAGTGACGTGCTAGGCTTGATTACTCCCTACTCTAACAATTGCTGCAATTGCTTCTTTACTTCATATACTTCTATGATGGACTATTATATAGCTCAAAGTTTGGCAATGGAGACTCTGACAACAAATGAATCTCATGTTAAACCTCTCTCTTAGGTGGTAGCACTTGAGGTTCTTGAAACACCTTATTGTAGGCTTCAATTAGTTGTTGTAGTTGTTGATGTTGCTTGCTATTACCTTCTTCCAAGGATGCCTTCATCTCCACTTCATTGCCATCTCCTTATTGCTCCTTATCTCAAGAACACCAAGAAAAACTTATTGGTATTGTAAATGATTCTCCACCCCTAAGGTGCGATGATTAAAGAGAGTTTAGCCTTGTCCTTGTGTGCAGTTATGGTGAAATCCTTCCCATCTTTGACAAGTTTATACTAATTTTATCTCCTATTAAAGATGTAATCTCTCACTTATAAGTACAAGATTCCCAAGATAACTTGACACGTGTCCAACGGAACTACATATGTAATGTCCCCATTTTAGGGTTCCCTTGCTTTGCAATTGGAGATTACAAAATATCCACTGAAAGTTTCTATTTCATTTTTAGGGAGATTTTGAAACCACTAAAAAGCCATTATAATAAGAGTGCATAGAAATATTTTTGCCACAACATTTGGCCATGCTATTAAGTCCTAATATATGATAGCAAATTGATAGAGGTGAGCTTACACGTTACCTTTGCCATCATACATAGGTAGATTAGGAGTAGAATGAGGTAGGATAGTGTTCTGAATGTTTGGGTGTAAAGGAGACTTCAACATGTAATAGAACTTAAAGGAACTTGGCCCATAATAGGTATTTTACCAAAAGGAGGTGCAACAAGCAATATAAGAGCTACACGAGCTAATGTATTACCTGTGAAGACATTCTAATAAGGTGGCAACTACTAAGATGATGATGTGACTCTAGGATTTTGCTATGACTATTGCTAAAATATGGATTGGGTTCAATCATGATGGAAGAGTGGTGGTGGGGTGGTCTAAATAAGAAAGCATATGTTGTCTGTACTGTATTGTAAGAAAGCTAATAAAGTAAGTAAACAAGCTCATAAGTAATAGCTAACCTAGCTCACTCACCAGATTTACGTGAAGCTAATAAAGTAAGTAAATCTGATCTTGTCTATTAAACAAGTAAGTGACCCATATACCTGGCCCATTCCTTTTAATTGAGACCTTCCTGGGTTGCCCATTGATGAGACCTGGCCCATTGAGAATCCCTTCCAGTATCCTTTCAATAGTGGATGGAAGCAGAGGTTACTGAGTAAAAGATGACAGCATAGCTAGGACCTGTAAATGATCCTGCAGAAGCAGATCCTATAGTTGTATATCCAGATGTTTAATATCTTCTAGATCCTGCATCAATTCCAGACTTTGTTAACCGAGAAACAAAGGTATAAGAGGTGGAGAGCAAATAAATTAGTCTTAATTGGACATAGACTCTGATAAGTAAGGTGTTACCTGCTGGCCGATAAAGCACGTGAGGTGGAAATAGCTAGTTGAAAGGCTGCCACAAGCAAGGCTTTAGTTCCAGTAGCGGAGTCCCTAACGAATATTGTTTAAACAGTTCTATATCGAGATCCAAATTCCGGTCAACTAACATAAATAGGAACTTGAATTGGAACCAGTTGTTGACCCCATTGCTTACCCTTACCCAGTTTACTCAGTTGATCCAGCTTATGCTTATTAATTATAGTTCGGTTGGGCAGCCCTGAGCAAAAAAAGAAGATGACGTGGAACTCCATATCATTCTTATGCGTGCTTCCCTAAATAGGTTTGGTTTACTGGCTAGCTTTATGGCTTTGGCCAAAGGAATTACGTATAGATATGTTACTTGAGACTTATTAACCAATTAACTAAACATCTGCTATATCTGCTATCTCTGCTACTGGACATGCTACCTCTATCACTGGTGCTGCTGCTTCTTTGACTGGATCCCGGATCTACTTATGCTGCTACTTATGCTGCTACTTATACTGCTTCATCAGCATCAACTCCTGCTGCTGGCTCAGCTTCCATTGCTTTAACTGCTTCTGAGACTGGCTATCCAACTGGTTCTTAAGCTGCTGGCTCCGCTTCTGGGGCAATCTGGATCTTCATTATGGCTAAGGAGATGGAACTAATGAATCATCTGGTCCTGGGTCATTTGCTGGATCGAAAGAATCCACTGCTGAACCAACTACTTAAACAACAGAAGAAAGAGCGTAATAAACTGTTTAATAAATGGCTAAGCCAAGTGCTGGTGCAAAGCCAATAAAGTGCTTGTGGCTTCTCTATACATACGCCCTGGTGGCTTCGATGCTTAAACTACTGCTGCTGGTAGGACTACTGCTACTTGGTAAGCTGCCTATGCTCTAGCTACCCTTGTCTTTGCTACTGGTTCAAGGTAAACTACTGAAGATGCTGGAAAGACATAATCTACTAGGCATGCATATGCTTTGGTAATATATGTAATAACGTAACTATGCTGGCAGAGATAAACGTGAGGAAAGGGTTCAATTCAAAACCTTCTCAAATCCCTATTTTATAAATCCAAATTGGTTTTTCCAGTTTCCGGGGCAATATTTCATCTGGGTTCATGAACTCAAAATTGTCTAGAGACAACCCTTCGTTAAGAAGCAAGTTGTTCAATCAGCAGGCAGTGTGCCTAAGAGTGTTGATCCCGTACCGTATCGTTCAGTTTCAATCTCTAAATCTGATACTTCCCAGTCCTGGTTCTATTCTTTCTGGTCTAATCTATAGATGCCTTTCACCGTTCAACCTAATCTGTAAGTAACCTTCTGCCTTTTGCCTTTAAACAGAAGCCTTTCAACAGCAATGAGCCTATCACCTTAAGCCATTCAACTTTAGCCTTCCAAGCACACTAGGTGGTATATTTATTTGTATCCCCCGTAGTACTACTTGGTTGCTCCTAAGAAGTTACCTAGTACGAAGGGCATAACTATTCCAATTCCATTCCTTCCTGGCTTGATGAGGCATAACTTCCTCTTATCCCTAGTGCTTCGGCAGTAATAAAAAGAAGGGTAAGATAGTTTTATGCCATGATATCCCATTCCCAGGATCAAAGCTAAAGGTTTGGGCTATATAGAGCAGTTAAACAATAACCCTATTGGCTAATTAACCATCCATCCGGTGTTTCTAAGGTAAGGGATCATAGCAGTACCTCCTAAGGTCTTCTTAAAGGCAAATGGTACAAACATGTCTAGCTCTTAAGGTGTGGATTGGTAAAGTGAGCTTCGAACCCACCTTAGGAGATGTACATTTCAAGTAGTAACGTGTTCCATTTATAATTGAGCAAAAGCTCTGTTTCTTCTTAGAATGATGACACTTATCCATTGGCACTTGACACACACTATAATGAGTAGGCTGAAAGGATTTCTAGGTAAGATCAATTGAACCCCAGCCCCCCAGTTATAAATGTTTCATTTAGAAAGAAATTCAAGGCCAAGGCCCTGTCTTAAATATTTTTATGCTGCAGGCAGAGGAGATCCCATGCCTTGCTCATCTCTTTTATTAAGCCTTTATAAGGCCCATTTTATGTGCAACGATCCCGCCTCTTTCAAAACAGAGGCTTGGGAGTCTTCAAAATCGATGTTCATAGATAAATAAAGCGCGGGGTTGAAGGGGTATAGACTTATTACACTGGGATAGGAAGTGCACTAATACTTGCGGAATTTGGGCCCGATGAAATTGGAGCAAGTACAGATGGAGTGGGAATGGAGGTCTAAGTGAGAATGGATGGAGTGGGATAATGAGAAGAGAGCAGTGGAAGGTATAGAATATGCTCTATTGTCGTGGTGGGATCATTAGTAAACTCCTTATCACTGGAACAAATAATAGGCTTATATATATATATTATGACATAGCTAGATCGGAGTGGTAACCGAAACATAGAGCTATTTCAAACACAGGGCCCTCCGGTAACAAGCATTAGACTGGAAAGGGCATAGAATGAAGCGTACGGGAAAAATATTACTAATATGACGGAGTATAATTGAATCTCTCACCTTCTGGCGGATCCAAGTTCCAGGGGTTGAAACCTTACTGAGAACAGAGAGGCCCGATAGCAGGCATTACTCATTCGTAGAAACTAGCTTTCGATATTGGGAGAGGAGGTAAAGAACCTAAAGCAACAGAATGAGTTAGTTGGAAAAGCTGGACTATTATAATATCCTATTTTTATGCCTATCGTAGCTTCTAAACCATTCGTTGCTAATTCTAAAGCCTTATAGACATCTATAGGACAAGTGGTAGGATATATATGAATTGTAGGAGGTGGTAAATTGGGAACAGGCATTATAGCATAAAAAAGAATTGATAAGGTGCTTACTATTGATGAGGTGGCTTCAAGAACTAGCTTTTCTATCGTATCTATTGGTGGTCGTTTCTGGACCTTATCGTTGCGTATTGATGGGCAAATTCTACCCCTGTATTTCCTCAGTAGCTATGGGTAGGCCAAGGTATCAAAAAAGAAAATGCTCTGGTAATGAATCGAGGTAGAAAAAAACAGAAGAGTTATTAACAGGTGGAACTACATCCTACCTTTCAGTCGGAAGGACTAAAAGAAATAAGCAGATTGAACAGACACTATACACTTGGAACCTCTGAATATATCCCCCCCCTGTTGCATCTATATCTTCTTTTGTTCACCGGTCTACTTACTAGCGATCGGGAGGAACCACTTCTCGGTCGATACCCACCCGTGAATCAGTCCGGTAGGTTGCGGGCACTTGCTTTCTCCCGTCCCATTCCGGCTGGCACTTTATTCTAAAAGCAACGATTTAGTTTTTATCCTGCACCCATGCTTCTCTCCAGTTATGACTAATTATTTACCACTCATATTCTTACTAATACTTTTCCGCCTATTCTCTTCCATTCTAAACTATAGCTAGAATTCAATCAATAGTTGGGTTCAAGGACAACTATCAATCATATTACTTTAACTAATATGTTTGGGATGGTTCGAGTACGAATCTTTCATAGCAACTTGATAAGAGCGGAGATAGACATAGCGATCAATAGGCGTAGCGGCATACTCCTCAAATTGTATCTTGACCCGGTAGAGTATCATTCAGCTGGATCGAAAGGGTAAACTATATTTTGGAGAAGGAATAGATGCACGTGGGGAGTAGGCATATGCATTCCCAGCTCCATCAGCAGGAGTAGATTCCTCCATAGAATGCTAGAATTCATTATACTACGCAGCTACCGGAGGTGTAAAAATGTTTCTATTAGGCTGTAAAATGGTAGATATACCAATACGATTAGAGTGTAACCGGGTGAGAATGAGATTACTTAAGATCGAATAATCCTGACTATTCTATCGCATAGGCATAAAAAAAATTAAGTGCGTGTCTCTCTCCAATCTTGCAATTGGTGGATGGTGCGGTTGGTCCTTGGAGCTAACTCAAATGTGTTGATGCAGCAGGATGATTCTAGCATATGTAGCTCAGATGTTCCATGAGGAAGATGGAAGCCTTCCCGACCGAAAGGGAGAAAATGATGTCTACATGTTTCAAAACCCTATTGCCTGCCAAGGACTAGGGATTACTTTCGTACCATAGGAAAGAAACAATTGATAGGAGAGATGCAACGCGGGAGAGATGCAACGATCTTCCGTACGAGTTTCCATTCGATATCGCTAGGTCCAGTATCTTCTTATTCCAGGTATTCAATTATTCATTCCAGTAATCTCTCTCTCGTATGCATGGTCCTTACCACTTTGTATGCTGCCCTAATAACTGCTAGTTTTGCCTATCTCCGTTCCCGAGATAAAGACACTTACTTAGCAATACCACGATGACTGCCGATGAAAACATATATATATATATATATCCTGGGCTGAGGGCACTTGCTTTCACTAAGATTCAACTCCATAGCAACACGAAATGCCGGGCCTGCCCAATGGAGATAGGATTGATCCAACCCGTACCGTACACGGGAAGATAGGAACCTACCTGCCTTTTATAGCAACGATAGTGTACTCAAATGATTCTATGGTTTCATGGGTCTACGATCGTGGGCTATACTTAATACATCTATGCTTTTATGCCTTCGTCCATACGTACCTTTGCCCGCCAAAGATACTTGACTATCCACCCTGGCCCTTATGTTGCTATCCCACCTCACTATGCTCCCGACCCTTGCTTTCAAGCTTCAGCCAACTACCTACTACTTTTTTACTCATGTTTCGGGATTGGTCCAAGCCAGCTATAGGATATATTAGCGTAAAGTACGGTTCTCTGATACAGCCAGATATCTTCCTCCCAAGACCGTTAGCAAGAGATAAATGCTGCTGCGATTGATGGTCTACTCGCACCATAGTGTTTCTCTCATGTTACTATTTACTTTTCTCTCCGTTCCCACTATTTATCGGTAAACTAGCAGATGTGTCTACCCGTCCCCCACTACTATTAGGTAGGTGTGTTTCAGGGAATTGATGTATGTCTTTCCGCTAGTAGGAGGGTGAAGACCTTCTCACTACCCAATTTACCTTCTCTTGCCACGTTTGCACTCTCTATCATCTCGATGCTTCCATCCAGGCAAGGTAGTAATTCCAATGTTCCTAGCGGTAAGTGCGGCTATGGGAGAACTAACTCTCTTTCCCTCTTTATAGGTGTGGGCTGTCATTCGTCCGTTGTACAACCCATCTCGAAGACATACCCTGGCTGCCTTACTCCCGGGAAAGAGAAAGCAAGCACTAAACCATTTTCTTTGTTTACTATAAACTGGGCCTTCTTTAACTCGTTGAACCTCCTGGGACATCATATGGGGCACGTCGAACTGGTAACGGTGGATCTAGAATGGATAACGCACAATTGCCCACTACCTCCTATGGTGGATGGAGAAACAGTAAACGCAAATAGAATAAGTTCCTTGTTAACGTCTAACTGGTAACAAACGTAGGATCACCGCTACCTACCTAATTCCAGGGCACGTGGGAATGAAACAGGCACTAACAACTCCTATCCAGTTCCCGTACTGAACTGTTCACGCATGAAACCTGTTTTTGTGTACGGGGGATAAACTGGTAAAGTATAACTGGTCACGCATGGACAACCATCTCTATCCAGGGCACGGGGTATTGAAACAGGTAACGTCGAACTGGGATGTGGTATTGAAACTGTTGGGTGTAAAATGACCTTATGTCTCTGGCTCACGAGTGTGCAATTTGGTTATTCAAGCAGTCTCAGCTCGGCTATGGCAAATGGGTGCTATTTGGCATTCCTGCTGTCCTGTATCATACAGGTGCTGCTTATGGTTAAGCTCAGTAGTAACTGTGTTCCGCCAGGTTCAGTGCCTTTACCAATAGGGTCCTCCTTCCCGCTAGGTTTTTTTTATCTCTATATCTCGGGTATGTATGAGAGAATGACTGGCTGCCAATGCCCCTCCCTGTGATTATTCCCCTTCGATCCATCCCTTCTATGAGTCAAATTCCCCGTCGTCGATTCGTCCCCATCGATTAGCTGCTCTTGCCGTCGCGTAGGTTGTATCGTTCTCTGCCCTTGCAAACGCAATTGGTATTTACTCGTTGCTATTGCCCAACGCCATTGCTATTGAATCACCAACGTAAATCAACATAAACATCGACCTAAACATGCATTGTGGCAACGTAATAGAAGCTCACTCACATTGTTGTGTAACCTCATTGGTAAGCACCTCCCATCGGTAAGCGAACATCATCCGGCGACACATACCTTATTGGCGACACATACCTCAATTGTATAACCCCCACATACTGCTCCACGTCCTCATGTTCCACGTCCTCAAGTTCGAAGTCCCCCCGTAAATACTCACTAACTACCGGCCTAACTCACCTCATTGTTGCATATCGTAGTTTAATCTCAAATGGTGTATTGTGTAAAGGCCTCTTCTATCGTGTGTCCTCCAGGCCTCGCGCTATGTGAAATGGGATTAACTAGGGCCTCGTGCTGCTATGGGGACCGTATAAATAAACGCTATTGAGTGCATATAAACAACGTGTACAATCTATACTGCGTGGTGTGTGCGGCTATAGCTCTACTCTGCTGTGTTTTGTGCGGATCTTCTACGTTGTAGCTCACATAATACTCATGCCTGGCAAGTCCCTATGCATTGCTCGAAGCTAATCGCTCGTACCTCACCGCTTGTACCTCATCGATTGTACCTATGCATCCACTCGAAGCTCATTGTGTAACCTAATGATCGAAGCTAATCGAACCTCCATTGCTCATCGTGTATCTCTACGTGTAACCTGATCATCCGCTACGTGTCCTCATCATGCAACCTGCGATAGCGTTCCTCCTTCCTCATAATGTGAGCAAGCGGTAGCGATCATCAACATGGGGGCGAAGGTAACGTCGAACAACTGGGCTTGGTGCTACTATCTATTGGGAATGACCCTTCCTCCCTTAATGAAGTGTTTCCTAACTACCTGTACACTGGAAGACCTAGACATGTTCATCTATACCACTTACTGAGTGAAAGCGGGAGGTACCACTATTTAGCTTTTCGGGACAGGCTCCCAGATACTATGAAAATTAAGGCTGCTGGTATTACTTGGGAGACTGGAGGAACGGATGAAGTCTGAGCCACCTTTCTGTACTGAAATTACCATCTGAGTAAGGTCCGAAGTGAATTTCCCATCTCGATCGGGCGCCCACGTTTCACTCTCTCTCATCTCGCAACGCCACCTTTTAACTAGCGAATTTACCATTATGAGGGCGGTTTGGAGATAAAGGGATTGGCCTTCCATAAACTAAGTAAGGTGAAGCGGTAAGGTCTAGTATAAACAGAACAGGTGGATAGCACGTAAGGTAAGTAGGAATAAGGTAAATAGTCCTAGTGCCTACCCGCATTTATCCAGCAAGTGTTTTCGAAAGCCTGTGAATGCTGTATCCCTACCGTCAAACAGCTAATATATAGGAAGCCCCTAGTCAAAAAGGCATTTGCTCCGAAAGTGTGTACCCAACGTTTAATTGTAAGTTGAGGCCTGATAGGGGTTAACATTGGTTGGTAGATCGTCGTACGCCAGTCAAAAGGTGTGAAAGCAAAGCTGTAAGTTTGGGACATTACTAAGGGGGGGGTAAGGAGTAAATAGAAGAGGTTAGTGAAGCAGGCTCAGGCAGACTTAGGTAAGGCAGAATCCGGTGGGTGGGCTCAGGTGAGGCAGAACCTGCATGAAATGGGTCAGCAGCGTGCAAATATGGCCAAGATACTTTAGAATGAGGTGGGGACCTGCGGCAATCCATCACCTTCACAGGGTAAGGCTTACGACTGTCCACGAAAGATTCAACCCGACTCAATGGTCTCCCGTAGAGCCAGCTATTCATACCATTCTTTTCATCCCTTAGAAGGGGGGAATGGGGCCTTCTTCGTTACTGAAGGAACTCCAATAGGACAGCCGGGCCTTAACATTTCGATTTTTTCCACCTATTGGGTTAGGGTACACGGAAGAAAGAGAACAACCCTACAGCCCGGCCCCTTTATTATATGTTAGAGATATTTTACAAATAGAAGTAGATTATGCACGGTTGTGTTTTTATATGCACGTATATAATGCAATAAGGAAGGAAGTAGTTTGAGTGAGGTGCACCAATTAACTGAACCAACAATATATACATTACGTTTTACCTATGACCGGACCAAGAATGGCTTTCCACTGACCAGGAATGGCTGAACGGACCCGCACTGAGACACTGCCCTCGAGACCTAACACCTCCTTACTGCTTCAGCCTTGGGACCTTAAACTCCTTGGGAACCTCTGCCTATTTACTAAGAAGCCTTTGGTGGGACTTGGTAACCTCATACCTATTGCCTTTGGAAATAAGACTTGGGAATAATATACCTTTTCACCTCCTTGGGACCTGAAAACTCCTTTGGAAACTCATCAACATTCTTTGAAACATCCTTAAACTCTTCCTTGGGAACCTCATCCCTAGAATCTCCAGCCTATGCACTCCTTGGTACCTTACACTCTTCTTTCCTTGGGTTCTTTCTTGGGTTCTTGAAATAAGCCTTCCTTTGGACCTTCTTACTTGGGACCTTCTTACTTGGGACCTTAAACTCCTATGGACTATCCTTTCAAACCTATGCATCATACCTCCTCCTTGGAAGAAACATCCTTGGTAACCATTTGAAAACTATGCCTTATACATCCTATGGACCCTCCATACCCTCCGACCGAACCTGGCCTTTCGGACGTATAAACTGGATCCCCCTTGAGGTTATCCCGAGGTGCAGGACCCATTTCCAGGGAAGCAAGCCAATAAGGACTTGGTATACCTCCAGAATTGCCTTTAAAGGCCGCCTTGATAGTATTGTCTGAAGTATTAACCTTTCAGGTCAAGGCAAACTCTTCGTTTGTTAATCAGGACAAGTTGGAAGGCCCTCTACCAGATAAGTTACTTAAGATTATTTATTATTCTGAACCCCTAAAGGTTTGACTGGTACCTCTTTCCTGTAGCGAAGGGGTTGGTTTCCCCCTCCCCTAATGAAGTCTTAGATCACTTCGTCCCCTCATCTTTTGGTTATTATTTGCTGACTCCGTTCCTCATCTTCCCTAACTTCCTCTTCAGTGGAGCAATATGCGACGGGACTGACTCTTCTTTACGAGCTTTCTTTCTTAATGGCGGCTTTTATTTATACCCCACCTTTCCAAACTGGATGCCAGCCCCAACAAAGTGCCCACAAGGTTAAGGGTGTCTCATACATACCCGTATGAAGATAGTTTGATCTAAGCCCATCCATTTTCGGGGAGCACTGACATAAACTACCCCTCACTTCCCAGCCCCCCAACCTGGTGCCAGTTTAATATGGGGATCTTATATATGAGCCTTCTTATGCATAGTTTTTATACTTCACCTTTAGCTTCAAATGGGGAGGGGACACTCGATGCTGTCGATCCAGGTGTTTATTCACTAAATGCCTGTCATAGCTGGACTGGTACACACTTTGCTTTGATACTCGGGCTTGGTTGAGCTCAGATACTGGGCTGGGCTACCTGGATTGGAGCAGGTAGTAAGATCAATTGGAATTGAATTCACAAACTGCCTAAGTAACTATGTTAAATTGAAATTTTCTTTAATTCAGAATGTAATTTCACGACGTTTCGAACAGATAGGCGAGATGCCCAGCTGGCAAAGCTAGGATTCTCCAATTGCTTAAATTAGGGTGATTGCGTGGGTGAGATGAACGGGATCGCTGGTTCTATCAACCTGTAAAAAATGCATACGGATCTCAATCATAAGGAACTTAAAAAAAACATGATCATATGGTCGATGAGCTTCGATATTGGCTCATATAGCATTGGAAAATGCTTATTTCTTCCTGCTCTGAACCAATTATACTCACAATCTTCTCCTAATACCAGAGTCACCCCACACATAGTACCTGTACTTATTTCATTTCAGACTTCGTTAGGCCACGCACCAATCCTCCTAGCTAATATGGATCCAGCATTACCCCGGCTCCTTCTACCCCTCCCACCCATGTTTACGAGAGATGTTTACCCGTGGGGTTTAAAAGAGGAATACTGCTGCTGTTCTTTCATCAACCAGTTATTCATATTCACACCCATCCAACCTAACTGCTGCTACAATCTTTCCACCTGCCTGCCTTATCTCTGGCTCTGTTCGTCCCTCTTTTCCCGGCTCCAGGGCAGGCTCCTTCCTCTTAAGGCTATTTGAACAAGGCTAAAAGCGGGCTCCTTACTTTCCTCTTCAGGCTATTAGAGACTCCAAGTGGTTGGTTATTTGCCACCCACCCACGAGGTCCGGGTCAAATTAGTTCATAATTGCCTATCTATCGTGATGCAGGTTCCTTTGGGGGATACCCTCTCTGCTATTCTTTTGCTGCAGCTTACTCTTTCCGAATATTCTCCCCTATAAGGGCTCCACTAAACACTCTTGCATGCCCAAGTGCGAGCACTCTGGATCCTCATCATTACCACCTGATCCCATTATTTCCTCACACATCCATAACTAACTCTTCAGTGCCTTCCGCAATAGTCTGTGAGGTTATTTCGAACCTATGTCTGCAATTACTTTATACTATGCTGGAGGTTCGTACCTCACCCCTACTTGTGTTGCTTCGTTGACAACTATAACCCCTGGGATATGCTCAATGGGAACTTACTTGGGGCTCATCATCAATTGTGACCGCTGGGATGGTGGAAGAGTGGCCCTAGTAAAACTTAATGAACTTCTTTAATGTCTCCTCCACCAAAGATAGACCTTTCCCTTTTTTGAAGGAAGCAAGGTAAATGTACAACACTTCGCTACCCACATGGATTGGCAGATGTTCCGTCGAGCCCACTAGTACTGCTGCAATAACAATGGGGATAGAAGTAGGAATAGTACTTGGAATGTTTTAATTGGAAGGCCATGGGTGGATTGAAGGAGGCTGCTTACTCATAAGTTTCACACTCTTCTATTTATTAATAGGGCTATCACCCTGCAAAAAGTGCTTGACAATGGGAGCTCCAGCGAATAAGAAGCTCTTGTCTCCATTGAGTGAAAAAAGCCCGTATGAACAGCTCTAAGTACTTCCTTTACGGATGAACAACAGTGCTATATTTTCCATCCAATAGCCTAGCGCTATACTAGCTGTGATTATGCACGGTTGTAGTGCCGGGACTATTTATTCTATGTAGTGCGAGTAGTGCAAACAAGTTCAAACAAAAAGTATCCACTTTTTTTAAGAAAATAGGCCATGTCATAATTATAATAAATTTGATTTCAACCAATATTGAACAACTTACATATAGTGTTAATTGATATACTCACCTATAACTAGGACTTGCATTGAGTTGACCTAAATGGGAGAGGATAAATAAGCCTACTAACTGGGACTAATCAATGGGACTCTTCTCAGGGAAAGCTGTGCATACCCCCTTGTACAATCCATATGGTCTTTCAAAATGGTCTCTCAAATCATATATAGTTGAAAGGGGTCCCTTACTTAATCCCTTCTTCTCCACACATCATTCAAAGGATTCCCAAGAGCAACAAAAGGATTCACAGCACAAGCAGTATTCTCAGCATCACAACAAGCAGTTGAAGCATCACAATAACCAGTTGAATTTCCATAAGCAATTGAATCAGCAGCATCAGTGGAAACGGCATCAGCAGTTGAAGGGGCATTATTCCCAACAGCAAAAGCATAACAATGACCAGTAGAATAAGCCTCATTCCCGGCATCATAATTTGAACCAGCAGAAGGAGTCCTAGGACAAGCAGCACACCTTAGATCCAACATCATCTGTACCCTTTGGCTAAATAAACTGGCAAGCAACAAAAACAAAAAATATATTTTATATTGGTCCACCTTAAATGGCAACATCATCCGTTGGCTCGCCTCATCTAAAACTATGCTATCCTCCATGCAATTTAATAAATAAATAAGTCTCTGGGTCCACCCCCCAAACTAAGGCGGCTATTCATTGTACCGCCCCTATCTTTTCTGCCGATCTTATGTAGGACTGCTTATGTGGTAAATAAAGAAATTCTCATCAATAGATTGGTGTATTAAAATCCAGTAGTGCATGTTTCTATATCTCTCTCTACTCTATCATATGGGCCGTGATAACTCTAAGGGACTACTTGTGCTAAGGGAAGGTCTCTACTGTGGTAAAAATTGTGAAATGTGGAATCGTGATATTAAAGCAAATGCAAATTTTTCCGTGATCTATTCAAATCAAATTTATAGTCTGCTCCCAACGTTGTTGCTGAAGATGCAAGTGAAAACCGCTCGAATAAGTGCGGCGGTAACTAAACTTGGTTGCATATTAGAATTGTTGTAAATAACACAATTTGCTAGGACATATAACACATAATAGAGGAAGGTCTATGTCCCTTATGGGTGGGATAATAGGGACGTAAGAAGCAGGGGGGGCAAGGCCGTAAACATAATCCTTTAGCACGAAACCTACAACGGATGAAGCGCTTTATTCTGAACCAAGTGACCCAGCACCGGTGTGGGCACCTTTATTTGTAAGAACCTTGGCTACTTGCTTTACTATATATGTCTCTGTGTCTTTTGCTTTCGCTTCTGGCTTTGCCACTCATGCTGCTGGTGGTTCCGGATAAACTGAAATGAGCGCAGATGCTGCTACCTTTGCTTCCCAGTGTTTGCTCCTCCTGCTGCTCCTGTCTTCGCTTCTGATAATGATAGGTGGTATGCGGCGGGCTACGGATCTAGAAGCTATGTTACAGGTCTTGGATAAAATACAACTGCTGCTCGATCTCAATTTGTAACCAGGTAAACAATGCATTATGTTAATTTGGTGGGAGCGTCTGAGCCGGACCGATCATAAATAGCATAATTATACGCCGACACCGGACCATCATTATAACGTTACACCCCAGACACTTCCATCCAAAACCCCTACGAACGTACACTAGTCACTTGCACCCCGCGATCCGCACACGAAGAACCCAACTCATCCACACCACCTACCACACACCTCCAGGAAGTATCGTGAGTTTTGCAAATAGTACGATGCACGATCCGTTCGCCATTAGTTATTCCCTCCCGATGCGGCGTACAGAGTCGGCCCGCGTGTCTACGGTCAAAAGCACACCGCTTTCTGGATGGAAAAGTACTCACCGACAAAAGTAAAACAAAACAGCGCTAGCGCTTTTGAGAGTGCTATTATATAGGTTGGTTTAAGTGGGTTCAGGCTCATAAAATCTGCATGATAAAAGTATAAGTAAGGTGCAAAAGCTACATGTACAACATAATTTGGTGAGGCAGGACAGAGCAATTAGACCTTCCAGGTCGAGAGCTAGATTCGGATTTTCCAGATTGAGAGCCCAACCTTAGTTATAGATATGAAGAGCTCGCATTTTGTAAGCGAGATCCTTATGAGCAAGACCCGCACCTGTCTATGTTGTCGATGACTCAGCTGTAAATCTCGTTATCCAGGTTCAGTATTTCGAGAGCCATATTATTATGCTCATGATAGGGAGAAATATTCTGAGTTTAGGGGTCGAAAACAAGCAGCATTGGTGGAAGGAACAGAGTAAGTTGAAGCAGTAGATTAAGCATAAGTAGACTAATAAGCAGTTTACTAAGCACCAGTTGTTGAATCAGTTGTTAAGCTTGAACCAGAAGCACCTACACCAGTAGCAGATACAGTTGTGTTATATCCCCCAGATACATATCCAGTTTTAGTACTCTAATACAACAGTACCAGGTCCAGACTTTCGTGATCGAAAAACATATCTACCCGCATATCCCTTCTTTTATAGCCCGTTCTAGAGCCTATTCCATTTGCAATTGATCCAGATTGAGTCTCACCAACTACTTGCGCTGCTGGTAGAACTGTTGCCTTTATTGATTATGCGGGGCGATCTACTGCCCTTGATTTCAATGCCTCTTTCTATGATACCACCCACGCTCGGGTTCTCCTTCAATTGGTTATGGTTCAACGAGGTATACTGATGACTCCTCGATCCATAAGGGCTGCTACTGGCAAATAAACAGGAAAGGATACTGGGCGAGATGGCGGCTAGGATGCTGGATAATAGACTACTGAATCCGAGTATGCTGGGAGAGGTGCTTACTCTGCTCCTGTTTGCTTTACTGTTGGTGGATAAACAACTGGAAATCGAGGCAGTCTTGAACAATTATTAATTAATAAGGAATGCTCGTTATCACTTTGATTCATTATTACTTTACACAATTATTAATTCATGTGGACGGGGGCTGCTATTATTTGCCCGTATATTTTAGGAATCTAGGGCCTTGAGCACGCACCTGAACAACGTGGACGTGGGGTATACTTACTTATGGAGGCTAAGCATCAAAAGTGGGAGAAGCCAATAGTATGAGGTCCGAGTTGACGTGTTTAGGTGAGGTGCGGAGCGAAGATCCCTGAATCCACTAAATGGCCTAACACAAGAAAAGGTTTCTTTCTGTAAGCATTAAAGCTTGTGGCACTGTCTGCCCGGGGTCTTATTGTGTGGGGACGGATACACCCTTGATCCTTGGGAACCTTTATCCTCTGCCCTCTGCCTTTACCTTAGCTCTACAGCCTTGGAACTATACTTTGGACCCTATGCCCTAGGTAGGCCCTCTATACCACCTTACCTATTATACCTACACCCCTAAAAATGGGTGACCTAACAAAACCAACTTCTTAAATGAATATATTATATAGGGATGGATGGGATTATATCAAGGCTGCGTCAACGGATGAATCTGATAAGGTTAAGGATCAACGGGAAGGCTATGGTTCTTCGATACTTATATATCGCTTAAGGCTGCTGGCTCTGGATAAAAAATCTCCTTTAGAAGAATATAAGCCAGGACTAGCACTAGCGCGTTCACTGTAATTCCCTAGAGAATATGAAACTAGAAGGGGTACATTAAATAATATATATATATAGGTGCATCACTGTTGCCATGCCTAAAAAAAAAAGAATTGAACACACTGAACTCTACGGGCTGCGTACCAACCAATAAACAACCTATACCTTCAGAGTGGGCCCTATAACTGGCCTATGAACTGGATGGACTGTAAGGTCGGTCTCTCTTTATTATTGTCCCAGGACAAGTTAAACCATTCCTGAGGAGGTACGAGGGAATGTACCGAACGGGTTTATATATATATTAGCTACCGCTCAGAATGGGTCTCATTTCGGGATAGTTCACTACAGCCAATTTATAAGGCAACAATAGAGGCAAAAACTAAAGGAACTAAGACAGTATATTAGGACTAATAATGCGGGTGGATTCCTATGAAAGGGGGACTTGGGACAACACAACCTCTATAATAGTATATGCCCTATTTTACCCTATCCCTGCCCTATGGTTTGATGATGCTAACAACTTCGGCAAAGTGAAACAAACGTATATATATGCTATTAATTTAGGTAGGTAGGTCCTGCTGTATCTGCCCGCTTATGGTGCAGCTCTATTGCATATTCCTAAGGTCTGGCGGGAAAACTCATTTCTCTTTCCTATTTGCTTCAGATTGCATCAGATTACTTACAATCAATGGACTTGTTTTCACTATAGAAGTGTTGGAGTAGGGCCATAGAGAATGTGGCCCTTATGTATGGCAAGGGCCCTATGAAAATGTGGATGATACACTGACTAGTAGGTAATGTCTCAGTAAAGGTTATAGGTTCTAACCTATTTCTTTCTCCCCTCCTACCTGGCTATACTATCCTCCTTCCTCTCGTCCCTCTCCTTCCCTGTAAAATAAGAGCGTCGTACAGTGGGTTTGGTGCGAGTTGGATGCGTGGGCCCTTGCAGTCGAAATAGAGTCTAAAAATTGTTTGTGAGTATGAAATTCCAGACTAAATGCATGCTCAATTGTTTCACTTCCCAAAAGGATACAGTAGGAGAACCCAGTCTTATACCTTCTCTAGCCCTCTCTCCTACCAAGGTGTTATGCATCCACCAGGCAGCGTTTAATTAATACACCCCCAAAAGTGTGTAATTCCATCGCTCCGTCCGAATCGCCAATTCGATCTTCATCACGGATGGATGCTCCCGCCTAATGACCAAACCTTTGATCATCTGTATGAGTCTCTGATTATACGTCTCCGAAGAACCAGTGGGGGATGATGTAACTTATGAGGGAGGCTCTTACCCATATGATATAAGGTTGCATCCTAATAGCACTTAACACTACGAATAGGAGTCTTACGATTATGACTATGCTGGGCGAAGTGGTAAGATCCTGCACCCCGACGAAACTGGAGTCCCCTTCCGGTGAGACTGAGATATGGGGTTATGATAAAGATGTCCAAGGCAAAATTCTATTTATGTTTTTGGGGTCGCTGCACCTGCTCAAAAGGAAAAGCGCCCTAAATAATATACACCACTAGTTACTAGGCCTAAAGAATGCTGGGACCACCGCTGGTTCTTTATTCTATAGGCGATTATGTATTGGCTTCATACACTCGCCACCTGGAGTGTATAAAGTACCAGTCGGAGGTAGATCAATATCTTACTGAACCCCTTCGTTAGAAGAATACGAATAGCCTTAGTGGGGGTCCCTATGAATACCCAGTCGAAATTGAATACATAGGAGGTCTTGTGTGCAGCCGCTACCTTCCTTTAAGACATCTGTGCACCTGCTGGGGCCTCCGTCTAATTAATTCAATTTATAAAGATTTATGAGAAAATGAAACCTGACCTATATCTCCCAGTTCTACATTCTGTGATTAAGTACTCACCTTTATCTAAAGTTACCCAGTCATTATAATAGAGTAAGCGGATAAAGCTATAAATTCATTCGATTTACGCCCCGGCCAGTAAAAAGAGAAATAATAGTTTACCTGTCGGTAGTAGGAGCTCTTCTGCTAGGAGGGCGGCTAGGGACTAGGTCACTCTTCTTAACCGGCCAGAAAATACGGGTTTTATTAAGCTGGAACCCTGTAATCCCTCGACTCCTAAGGGCGTGGTTAGACCGGCTAAAGAACAATCGATACAACGATAGCTATGCACTTTGTGTTTCGGTAATCACTGGCTGAGGATAACTTAAACACAATGTGCCAGCTAGAGCGATTGATGCCAGTTGGAATCAATGCCAGCCTATTTTTGGCTTGATGACTCCTGGTTCGAGTTAAACAAATTAAGATTGTTTTACTGGTTCAGCATCTCCTACCTAGTTCTGGTTTTTATGTCTAGAGGCCCGATTCAATCTCATTTTATTTGGTTGGGATCCTAGTTCTATGCAAACCCTTTTTCACTTTGTCCGTACTCAAAATGAATTCAGGTTCAATAAGGCCGGTTTCAATGTCACAACGTCAGAATCCTATTTACAATATTCCTTGATTCAACCAGGGAAAATGCATTTATTTAGAGTTTAACTTGCTTCACTTCAACTAATGCCACTATTTACGTGAGGCCCATAACATATTCACTTATTAGTCCCGGTCCACCAGGTTCAGCTGCCGCTTCAACCCCCATGATCTAGATCAGCTTCAATTAGTTATGGTTTGACTGTTGCCTCTGCTCTTGCTCCCGCTCCTGATCACGATTCTCAAACGAATTAGAAGACCACTAGCTAAAGCTAAGCACCGGGACACGCATGTTCATTGATTCCTCTGGACGAAAAAGCTGAGCAATAGCGGGGCAGAAAAGCGAGTCAAGTCAAGTAAGTCCCTCCTTTTACTGCAGTTTGCTCTGGGAGATAAAAGGATAAAGCAGAAAGATTAGTACTATTGTCTGTCGAATAACTAAAAGTGATTTACTTGCGCCATAGCTTTACCTGGTCCTACATTGGAACTCCAGTACTATATTTCATTAACGTAATAAGATGAATCTTCAGGTGCAGGCAAGCGACTAAATATTTCGCCATATGATTTATTTGGTCTAATCTGGTAATTCATATTGGTAGTAATAGGAACAACTGACCCAAATTGAGACAATAAGAGGGTCAGCTGGCAGCTCCTCACCCTCGCCGAGGTACGGTTAGTGACTCGCCCGTTTTGGGTGAGATACAATTAGTGACTCGTCTGTTATGGGCGAGAGCTACCCAGTTGCCCGAGCAAAGCCCACAGCTTACTTTCCCATTTATAGAGCTTGCTGCAGGGCTTGCTTATAGGGGAGATATATGTCCAAGTGACAGTTTCGAAGGTAAGGACTCTAAGGCAGGCAGGTAGATTTCTTACATTTTACTGTTTTTATACTAGCTGCTGATGAATGTAAAATGGTCTTAAGGTAAGGAGTCTTCGCCTCTAACCAGACCTGTAGTAATAGCTGTAGATAGGCAATGAAATATCGGGGGTCCGACATGACGTGCTCAACAACTAATGGGGTCTGGTCGGGTGAAGGCTAATGGGTTTTGCAGAGTTACATTGGTAGCAGGGGTAAAAAGTTATTCAGTCAAGTTCGAGTCGTAGGTGGAGTGGTTATTGCCCTGCATGTGACTATATAATGAATGGATATAAAAGAATGGTATCTTTGATTGCTTATGCTAACTAGGTTAAGTCATTGAGAGAAGAGGCTACTTTGTTTGAGTTATAGTACCTAAGGTGATAGTAATAGTGAAGATAAGATTGAATCCAGTTGTTAAATCAGTGAGTAGTTCCTAAGCTAGTAAGAGTTCAGTAAAAGTCTAGGAGTTTTGGTAAAGAGTTCAAATGGTCTCTTTGTGTCTTGTCTGTATGGAGATATAAATAGAAATAATGGCAAGGTGTAAAAGAGGTGTTGCTGGCCTGTGTTATTCCAAGTTCAATAGCTAGTAAAATAGGCCATAAAGTGATAGCTACATCCCGACATAATAATCTGTTAGCTTTTCTTTTTCAAGTGAAATATTCTAGTTGTGGAGAGTAGGGAATTAATAAACCCTTTAATTAATAGATTGATTCCCGGGGGGCATTGACAAGCAAGCCCCTTTACTAGATTCCTTCTAATCCAAATTCTCTAAAGGTAGGCGGCCTCTTTTACGATAAGGCCAGCCCTTTCGCTAGAATGCTTCTTTTCTAGATATCTGCCCACCCCAACAGCCAACTATCTAACTAATAAACTTCCCTAAGCAGAAAGGAATTAATATATTTATTAGAAAAGGTAAGTCAGTTGTTAATACTACTATAATAGATTCAATTTCAACTTTCAAGAATGAACGAATCTCATTAGTTGTTATTTTGGAAGTTGTTAATACGTCTATATCGGATTATAAAATAGTAATAGTAATTTATTAATTAAACGCGTGGTTAATACGTATATGGGAAAGAGTGGTCTCGCCTCTATTCGCAAGGCCAGTTGTTAATACGTCTATAGTCCAAAGAGAAAGTTTCCTGGGACCAACCCTTCATGGAATAGACCCCTTGAGTCGAGCCCTTTTACAGTAGTAGGGAGTAAGGGCGATTTAGTAGTAGGGAGTAGAGCAATTGATGATAATAGGAGCAGTGAATGGTAGAACAGTCGTCTCAAATACCCTTACGAAAGATGGCGACGGCGACTCTCTAAATCCGACGGCTATCCACTTATCCATCCCCAGGTTGGGTTTTTAGATAGAAAAATGCTCAGGGAGTATATATTTTGTGAAAGATTGGGACCGCTCCCTCTCACGATTCTCATAATATAATAAATTCATTTTCTGGCTCCACAGCATCTGCTTCCGAAAACATTGGAACCGGGTACATAAAACAATAACGATGGATATTAGAGCCTCTATCAATAATATATTGAACTATAATAGTATGATAGAACGCGCAAGACTTATCCAAATTAAGTGTCCGCAGACGCAGGAGAGAAGCCCGCAGCATACCTTCTTTGCTCGGTCCATATCCAGGTGACTCCATTTACCTTGCAACTAGTAGTTTTTTCCAGTCTGTATAGTCGTTTTTGATCCTCCTGTTCTAGCCCCATATCCAGTAGTAGAGTAAAAAGCACCAGAAGCAATTTATCCAGTCGAAGAACCAGTTTCCATTCGAGAGCAAGACCCATATCCAGGTGCATATCCAGATGCAGGGACAAAGGCATAGGTCTCGACCAAATCCCGGTAACCTAGTTGACTCAGAGCCCGCACCCTTCCGGTTAGAGAGTCATTACTCCATCCCGGATACCCTCCTTTTAGAGAGCCAGAACCATTTGTGCTTGACCCAGCGCCTGTTTATCCGGTTGAAGCGCCGGCATATCACCTAGCCTCCTTTTATATACCATTGAAGGCATAGCTAGAAGAAGCATCACCCGCTAAGTGACCATTGAACCAGCTTCCGGAGCAGCACCACTACCATAGCCCGTTCTGGATCCATTTGATCAAGATCGAAACCTAGTACCAGTAGCTCCAATTCCAGTCCATGGAACAGGCTCTTTATATGCCTTTATCTCTGCTTCACCCCCCCGGAGCTTATAGCCCTCTCTCTGCTGCTTACTCAAATGCTACTTCCACTGAATCAACTGGATCATACGCTGGTGGCTAAGCAATTGGTTCATCGCCCCGGATCAACTATAGTGACTGATGCTTATTAAAGATCCCCGCTAATAAATGTATGTATGGGCTAGTGGTAATTAGTAACTATTGGGAATTAGTATTCTCTATTATTTATTGGGAATTCACTATTGTCTATTGGTATTTGAATCCTTTTTATTCCTTATATGTTTATATGTTCCTTATATGGGTAAATTATATTTAACTACGGGCTACGGTACCCCGCATCTTAAAAAGTACCAGTGACATTCCCAATTGTTCCGTCAAGCGATATTCCAACATAAGCTCTGTTCCTATCAGTTTATGTTCCAGCGAATCCTATTGTTAAAGCAATTGCACATGTTCCTAGGAGTGAAGCAAAGGTGTAGGCACCTCAATATAGTTCCATGCCCTTTTACTCAGCAGCTTACCGGGTTACAGATTGAGCCCCTGCCTTTGTTCTTGGTGTTTATTCCAATGCTCGGGCTACGCTGCTGGCCCCTATCAACTGCGCTTAGATGGAGGGTGGCTGGCTTTTATAGCGATTGGCTCTCCGGCCTATAGATATAATACAGATACAGAGCTTTACATCGAATAGCCTAGTTACAGTAAAAAATTCAATAGCATATCCTCCAAAAGCACGATGATAGAGTGACAATGGAACCTGCCCAACAAAGTATGCCCCATTAAGAATGAACAATGATACCACGTCGGGATCGCACTACTCATAATCATAAGAAAAGCGCATAAAGATATTTCTACGCTCCAAGAATGTGTAAAGGATTTTTATGTGCACTATGCCCTTTCGTTGTTCCGTCCGGTCGATATCAAAAAGCTTCTGAGAAGCGGTTCTAGCTATAATAAACCTCCACCTGAGGTACGAGGGTGAAACGAGCTTCCCAACCAACCACTTGCCTTAGGAATGCTTAATAGAGGGGTGCTATTAGCCGCCTACTTAGTGTGACGATGTTACTAACCTGGCGTGTTTATTCTTGATATGCTACCTCACTTACAATACTTATAGATTTAGCTTGGAAATTTGCACTATTATTACTTATGGCCTTTACTACTATATTAGATTTGAGCTGTGCCGTAGCGTAGCAGTCCAGTGACAATCTCCGACCCACTAAAACGAGGGTTTGCTTTAGTAAAAAGGGCTTTTGAGGAAGTTTTTTCATTAAAGGTCCAGCCGGCATTGCATGGCTCGGAAAGAAGGTTAGGTAAAACCCGCATTACATGGTCGTTCGGCGTGCAAACATGGCAAGATATGTGAAATTGTAGAGTGTAAAGCGTATCTAAGATGAGAGTGCAAAGGTGGCCTATCGAGAGCCTATCGGGCTGGGGAATTCACGAGTGTAAAGGTGCGGGATGTTTGAGGACCTTACTTATCCGACAACTCCAACATCTCCAACTTCTACAACAACTAGCTCCAACATTGCAGAATATCCTGAGGACTTTGCTCTATTAAAGCAGACCTCCAATTCGTCTCTATCTTAAGCTTGAAAGTCGTATATCTAGCTTTATAGTAAGACCTCTCTTAATAGTCAGTTTTATCTCTCTCTCTCTCTCTTGATTCAATAGCTTATTTATATCTGCTCTCAAGAGTAAATATATCTCTTGAGTCACCCAATCTCTCTAAAGTCATTATTTTATCCTTTATAGTTACATAGTAAAAAATCTATAGTGACATGGTTAAGTTAATAATTAGACCCTTTATAGTGACATGGGGAAGAATAGGTTAGGGACATGATTAAGTTTTCTGCAGTATCTCAATTTAAACCTTGGCAGTTACGGCCTTCTGCCTATACGTCTTTACAAAGGTAGCTGGTTCTTAAACTTTTGCTTCTAGGGGAGTCCAAGTTGTTACCAGACAGGCATAGGCGATTGAGCCAGGGTGGCGCCAGACGAGAGAATACGGGAAAGTATCCCATCATACCCCGAGAGAGTGAGTTTTACCCCATCCCATCAGAAGAGGAGTGAGCCAAGCTGTTGTCATACGTGATATCGAGTTAGCCAGGGTGGCACCAGACGATGAGAGAAGAAAAGTCCTTACCGCCAGACCACGGAAGATGGCCCCCATCAATGGCCGAGAGAAAAGAAAAGTCCTTACCGAACCGACTGACGACGATAGAAGTACTACCTGTTCAATCATACCTCGTTCAAACATATCCGACAGATAGATTGAAATAAGCGAATGGCTTCTATTCGCAGTGAGTGAATAATGTCGTGCAGCTCGGCATTGATGGCGAACCTCATCAGAGCCATTGTCCAACGCCAGCTTCACTAGTCCGCCGGGGTGCAAGTATCTAAAAGCAAGCCATCCACCCATTTTATATTATAACGTGCTATACACACTCTACACACTCTTATATCACGTATGGCGCACTCACTCGGTGGATTTTATTGGTGTACTTGCCATTTACTTGGTTTACTTGACGGGTGCCTTACGCGGACTTCTCTGCGGCCTTCTATTTTCTTGTCTGGCGTACCTATTTCGTCTGGCAACTTGAATCAATGTCTCTTCTCTTCTGGCGGGAACATGGGGGAACATAATTAATCTTTCATTGACTCGATGACCCGTAGGGCCTCTCCCGAGTACCTCAGTAAAGTAAGTGGTGAACTCTTTTCCTCTCGGTTATCTCCTGTGATTTGTTATTTATTCTCCTATTGGCTAGTGATGTGTACCTCCTTCCGTACGTTGGACCACCCCTATATAATATGTTGGCCATGAATAAAAATGCTTTCCGGGAAAGCTTAACCCAATTCAGTATGTTGGCGGCAATCTGCCTGTGTCTTCGACCTTTGATTCACCAATTGAATACTCCTTCTGCCCACCCGTTGTACCTTCCACGTACTGTTGGTTCGATGTGCCCCGTCCATATGGTGCCAACTCGGCTCAATAGATTCTGTTGGGAACATGGTAACTCAATTGATATACTAGCGTATAGCAGTGTAACATGTCTCAAGCACTATCTCCTCGGTTAGATAAAAACTTTTCTCAATCTCCCTAATATGGCGGGTGTCCATACTTGGCGCGGTGGTTGGTCTAGGCCTAAGGTGAAAAGCGCTACCTGCCTTCCCTGATTTTTCCCCTCTCTCGGTGAATGTATCTCTCTACCTACCCTCCCTGACCTGTATGGCTCTAGGAATAGCTCTATCAACATCCTCCCCCCGCTGAATGGCGGCTTTATCTCTAGTCCCTCCTTACTTAGGTATGTTCAATTTGTTAGTGTAGTTAGTCGGTGGACTAGGCTGCATAATTTTTGGGGATGGGTGCTATCACCTCAATGGGGGGGACATTCTCTAATGTCTGGTGGAACTAGGGAATAATTTCATTTATATGCTAGTAAGTAACTAACATGGCTAATATTGGCTCATATGTAAACAAGCATGGCTAAAAGGTATTATTATAGTGGGAACGTGGGTAACTCACATAGAAGCCGTGTCATTCACTGCAGGAAATAGAAAACTGTTCATTGCATGCTCCTAGCCCCGTTCCGGGGTTGAACTTCGTTGAGGCGCAAGGAATATTGCTCAGTATCTTTTCCAATCCCAGCTCCCTTTTGCCCTGTTCCAGATCCGGTTACAGCTCTAGTTGTTCTATATCGTCGAGATCGAGAGACAGAACTAGTCGGGGTACTTCAAGTGATTTTTCATTACTTAAGATTGCCTTTTCAGAACGTTTATCTATGATGGCGAGATACCAAAGCTAGGAGAATGGAATTGGATTGCAGGCTGGCTGGTTAGCTCGTTAGCTGGTTAGCTTGCCTAGCTGGAGGAGCTGGAGCTTAAGCTGTCGGGATATGGATGGGGAGCTTGGGAGCTTGCTTATTAGCTTGCTTGTGTTAGCTTGTTAGCTGGCGGGCTATGTGGCAGGCGAGATAGAATATTACTTACGCGCTTCTTGCTCGCTAGATTGATTTGATTGACTCGAAATAGAACATGTTCCCCAACTTACAACACACCAAGCCCGCCTACACCAAACCACCAACTGGGAGGGAGGAACTACACCAGCCTGCCCACCAAGATCTAGGGGCCTAGACCCACCATTCCACCAAGTACACAACTCCCAGAACTACTCCACCAAACTCCAATCTCCACAACTATGATACTCCAGCATACCGGCTAGGTGCTGATATAATAGAACTTACCTACGTTTATATACCGTGTCTTTGATTGCGGGCTTTACGAATCACCGAACGAGATTGATTATGTTTATGTTTACACAATATGCAATATATTGAGTTCCCCATGTTTCCATACGCGAGAAAGGAGAGAGAAGTCCCTATTGAGCCACCATAACCGATATAATATATGTACCCCCATCGTTACCATATCCGAGAGAGAGAGAGAGGCTAGCCCCCTGGCCCCAACCCCCTTGCAACCTTGGGAATAAATCCCAGGAGAAGGAAACACCTATCCAGGCGAATAAACTATGTGCAGTTCGTTTACGGCTTTCAGTTTATGGCTTTTAACGGATTCGTGCAGTGAATGAACGGGACGGTTGGTCTCTCTTTCTTTTAATGGTGGGGTGGGGTCTCTTTGCTGTGAACGAACGGCTTATGTGAACACCTTCTCCGTTTGAATGGATTTTGCTTTTATGTTAACTGGCTTCGTGCAGTAAATGGTGACACTACTACGTGAGTGTCCCATGTTACACCGGAAGAGATGATTAAGCCAAGTTGTTCATATACGTTATATAGATTTACTCAAGTTCCCACCAAACTAGAGATATGGACATACCCCCGAGAGAAGGCACACATAAACCGGATACCCAAGAGAGGAAAGTACTTACCGCGCGCCAGACAATAGAGGGAAGGATGGGACACTATTACAATCCATACCCGAAGTAGATGTCCCCCAGCAATGGAGAGCTGCTTAGTTCTCATATATTTTCTATTATTACTCCAAAATAAATTGCTATTACACATGCACATGCATATCGCGTAGTTAAAGACAAATTGAAAAGAAAGCTAATCTCTGAAGGATACTGAATCTCTTATTGGCTATAATCTTTGGAGAGGAAGGATCAAATAAGCTCTCTCATCGGAAGCTCTGTCTTAAGCCCCTGAACTACTGAATTTACCAGTTTTGACAAAGCCAGGTTCAGACTCTATCTCTCATCCGGGCACCGTTGATTAATATAAGATTACATCTGTATAGGCAACCTTGTCTCTCGCGAATTTACCGTCGTAGACATGCAACCTTTTCTTCACCACTTGTTTGCCTTTTTATAGGGGTGTTGTTTGAACTCTTAAACTATTACCGCTGCTGATACACCTTTTTTATTTCTTTAATTTAAACCATATCTCAGTGCCTTGTAAACTACTAGCCTTATAGAGAGACTAGCTTAGTCCATCAGGTCGAGACCGTGTTAAGCTTTTTAGACAGATAACTGGCTGTAGATAAAGAACTACCAGACAAGTAAGTTTCTAGATCTGCTGGATCTACTCATGCCACCTTTCCTTCAGTGGCATTCCCAGGATCACTGGTCGAACCGGATTATTATTCCCAGCCCAAGCGGATTTCCGCACAACCAGCCAAGAAAAGAGTAAGTAGAAGGGGGGTCCAGCAGCACTATTAGAATTGGCATAATTCCCAGCATTTGAATAAGCAGTTTCCAGAGCAGCAGTACCATTGTAAGCCCTAGCACGAGCATTACGATCAGCAGTTGAAACCAGCGTCATTACCAGTATCATCAGTTTACAAAGCATAAATTGAAGGAGTCCCAGGATCATTTGCATAAGCAGTTGAAGAAGCATAATTCCTCCTAACAGTCTTACCAGAAGCACCAATTGAAAGAATCATTCTGGTAACATAATATGATAGCATAAGTAGTTTAAACAGGATTTAAGCAGATCTAATTTTCCCGGGCATCAATTGAACCACCAGCCTCATTAAAAGTAGCAGAATAAGCCTCCCCATATGCACCAGTTTAACCAGTTTAACCAACATCAATTGAAGTATTCCCAGGAGCATTAGTTGAACCGTTGTAACCCGACGTCATCATTTAAATGGTTATATATTATGTAAAATATTCTTCGTTTAAGATTCCAGATGGGGGATTCCATATTTTCCATCAAAAGGAGAGTAGGCGCCCAGCAGCACAAGCACCAGGAGACCCAGCATCATAATTCCCAGGATAATTACCATAAGCATTATTTGAACCAGCATCCCCATCGGTATCCCCACCATAAGCAGCATCAGTCGAACCAACATCAATTGAAGTATTCCCAAGAGAAGCAAAAAGAGCATTCCCAGGATCATCATCAGTTTCACGGGCATTTTCATAAGCAGCAGTCGAAGCAGCCGTATCAGCCCGGCTTCCTCAGTTCCCAAAGCTGCAGTACCAGGGTCATTTGAATAAACAGCTGAAATCCCCAGCAAACGAAGAAGCAAAACATACCTAGTCAGAAGTGGTGGAGACTGCCCCGGGAGACACGTACCCCACTCCGGAATATACGATTACTGACACCTGGCACCCGCCCACATGCATAGAAAGAGTGAAAGGGACCCCACCTACTTAGCTACCTAGCTACCCTTTATCGAAGCACTATTTCTGCTTCGCTCGGAAAAGCCAAGCGCCGAACGGCACATCTGAATGCATGGACCTGGCTGGACATTCACCGCACCCACCTACCTATTTTCTACCTACCTATATTTTTACACTGGGAGATATGTTAAAAACATATATAGACTTCACGCTGTTGTAAACCTTGCTCTATCAAATTCCTTTGCAGACCAAACTAATGGCGACATACTGTCCAGCAGCTTTCGGACCCGGCAAGTTATATAAGAACCTTTTGACTTTCTCGGTCAACCTTACACAACCTTTATAGGCAATCGATCCCGGCCCAGCGGCTAAATAACCAGCTAAGTATGAATACCTTTCATATATATCGGTCCACCTTTGATAAAAAACCTCTCTATGTTCACTGATACCGACAAGCATTTATAATATTTATCTCTGTTGATCCACCCGCTCTTTTCATCGATCATACCAGGATATTGTCTAATATCATCGTATACAAAGATATATATCATTATATATGTAATTATGCTTTAGCATCATACGGGATCTCTGCTCGACTTATCTAATAGATATGATCTCAGTTTCTAGAACTGTGTGAGTGAGTTTTTCTGGTCAAGTAAATCCTTAAAGCTGCCACCCCCCAGTAGGGCCTTCCCCTATCATTAGGAGCATCGGAATCAGGAACAACATCATCAGCAGGATAAGGAGCGGGAAGTCCGGGATTAGGAGCATTTCATCTCATCTTATTTCTGGAATAACCATTCTTGGAACTGGAAGAATATGCTTGTATCTCTAGCGGGAGCACTTCACTATTTAAAGGGTTGGTTTCGGCAGGCCGAAAAGCCCATCCGCTTCTTATTTGCTCTCTACTCTACTCCTACCCACCTTATGAGTTTCTATTGAAAGAGTGCTGGTCCATAATTATCCCTCTGGCATCAGGTCCATTATCTCTCCTGCTAGTCTTGGCTTACCGTTATGATATAAGCAACGTTTCTATCTATCTATCCCAGCTCGGGAAAGATATATGTCACAAGCCCTGTCGAGAGGGATGGAGGGAGACATAGCACATGACGAATAGATTGCCCACTTAACAGAATAACTGTTGAATGTATTTTAATAAATCGCATTAGGAGTGCTAATCCATTTCAAATCCAGGGAGTTGGGATCGGCCCCTTCAATATATATATAGCAAAAAAAGCTCTTCTATCTCCGCCAGTATGGTATCATTTCTTATGGGGCAGCAGATAAAATGAATAGGCGAATCGGTCCCTTTATAAACTGTTACTCAGCTCATTAGTAGGTCTTACATCTTATACTATTCCACCACAAACTCTATAATATATGCCTATAAGGTATTCTTTTACCCTAAGGTCCATGGCTCTTTCTACAAGGTCATCACAACGTTATACCACAATTGGGTTCTTAGTGTTATAGGTCACATTCTTTCCCTTTAACTACCATCGATATCTAGGGTTATCCTAAAGTTCCTGCAGCCATTCAAATATACTCACAGGAAACTCGACCCAAAGGACATAAAACAACTTTTGATCCTTACCCTATTGTAGTGTCCATCCAATCAAGGGAGCATTTTTGATAGAAACGAGGTTTATTCGTTCATAAAACCAATTATAAAGGTCTTATTTAATAAGCCATTCCATCATAATCAGCTTGCTGCTTTCTTGATGAACAGAACCAACTCTTCTACTGAACATACTCAACTATGCAATGGTTCCAACTTCTTTCCCGGTACTTAACATGCGCTACTTTACTTGGTTCTTACTTCAAACTGACCTAATATCTGCGACTCCGGTTGAAAGCTGCTCTAAGAAAAGATAAGGTTGGTTGAGCCCGGATTGAGGAACAAGAGACAAGCTCCAAAGAATATACAAAGGTAAGTCCGCTAAAATAGAATCTAATTGGTTCCTACTATCTAATGGGTTCCTACTACTTTATGGTTACCTTGACTTGCAATCCTATACTTGCAATAAGAAATATGGTATATAATCTTTATCTTCGTACTCTTCATAGTTAGTTACAGTATAAAATGAATCTATTGGGCTGCATGATGCAAGGTGGTGGTGAAGTGACTTCCAACTATGAGCTATCAAATCCTAACCATGCGAGCTACAAGAGATAAAATTAAAGCCATAAAAGAATCAATATAAAGGTAGGCTGCTGCCGATCAAAGAATCTTAACCCTCCTATCGAGCTACTAGACTATACCTTCCTCCTCTGGGAGCTATCTAAAATAAGAAGCTACTAAAGGGCAGTTAGTTCCACGATGTTCGATAGGCCCCCAAGGTAGTAGGAAACCAAGTGCCGCAAGGGAAACATACTATCATTTCTAGCTGACTCCGCTAGTGATCCTCTTTCTAAAGGACCAGCTAATTTATCAATAAAGAGTAGTTCCTATGGTTGTTGTTGCCAAGCCATAAAGAACAAGTTACCATGTATTGAGGAGTTATAGTAATGTTAGGGTTTAGTTCTCTCTAAGCTATAGAGTAGTTCTAGGTTGTTAGCCTTTTACCTATAGAGTAGTTCTAGTTTTCTAAGTACCTAAATAGGTTATAAAGTAGTGTCGAGGTTAGCTTTCTACTGAGTAAAGGATCCTCTTGCTTTCTAGAGTTAACCCTACTATCTTTTGACCTAGTTCCTATTTAAACTATCGCTATCTTTCTTAGACAAGCCTAATAAAGAGTCTTAAAGAGTTATCCCTTCTACTTAAAGGATTAATATACTAATCAATTATAGCTAACAACTTTATATATATATTCCTACACCTCATAAAGGATATTATACTTATTCCTCTTATTATTTCCACACATTATACTACCAACTTGTAAAAGTAAAGCAACCTGCATCGTATACAAGGTAACTATCAAGCCTGAACCAGAGAACCAAGAAGCCATATCCCGAATCCAACCTGAACCACTCCAGCAAAGCCATAAAGGAATCAATAATAACAGTGTGAAATAAGGTGTCCGGGCATCAGATCACCACTACATACCAGCTTGATGAAAGACTAAATATGTAAGTGATATTATAATACCATGCGCCCTATGCCGTATAAATGATTGATACCACTTGCTAGTAATAAGACCCGGGTTTTTCTAGCGAAGAGAATCTTGGTAGTAATGATGGTTATTGCTTGGTAGTGATTATAGGTATCGGGTAGTTCTAAGAGTAGTAAAGCTCATATGGGTATAGTTCTAAGTATCATGTTTATACCTGTTTCATTACAGTAATCATGAAAAGTAAAGGAAAATCACTCATATTAGTAATAGTTCAATCTGTTATTAGTATTAAATGCATGAGAATTGATCCTTAGTGTTCATTAGGTCAGCACTATTAAGTGATCTTAACCGTATCGAATATGGTACATAGTACTAGTTTAATATGCAAGTACAGATATAGTGGTAATCATGAGCTCTTATCAGCTTAGTCTAATCAATGAAGAAAACCCCCCTTTTTATAGATTAGTAATACAGATCAGTGTGTACTTACTTATAGCTTACTTACAGGTTAACAATAAAATACACATAGTACTAGTATTACCATAGCTTCTAAATCAATGGAGTTTACAAGTATGTTTAAAGCTTATACTCAGAGCTTTTATGTAGCTTGTGTAATGTGAATAGCTTACGTTTTCTTATCACGAGCTTAGTCATATCCCTTTGTTCCAATCTTTTATACGGGATTAATACACCCTATATAAGCCGCATAAAACTATAGATACAAGGTCAGTAATCAAGCTGAGTGGTATAAAGCTTAGGAACTGCTTATACACACGGATATACCTAGCAAGCTCCTTGTTCAGGATCGTAATACATGTTATCATTGATTATGCTTATACTTGAAAAATAGCTTATACTCTGTATTACTTATGGATATGTGTTCTCTGTTATTGAATATGAGTAACCTTATGGTCTATAAGCTTATACCTAATAAAGTACTGAATAGATATGGAATGCTCTTTGTTCAATCTGTACTATCTACTTGTATATCCAGCTTTATTAGAGCTTACATGAGAGTTATGGTGTGTTGTATTCCCATTGATATGTATAGCTTAGTAAGATCACTAGCTTGTATGCATATAATAGAGATAGTAGGTGAAGCTTTACTCATATAACATGCTTGAACACATGGCTAATCATGACCTATATAAAATGGATACTCTTACTCTATCCGCTTTGTTCTTACTAATTACCCGTATGTCATAGGGAATCAGTACTAGTTAAGCTTAACTGGTGTGGTATATGCCCGATCATGTTCTATCTTATAGGGATATGTGTTCTACCATCTCATTTACTTGTATCCCCATTTTTTAGTAGCCATTACACTAGCTTTCCCTTTATTCCATAATATGGAACACGGTAAATAAAAGTATGGTACTAAAAAATGGTGTCCTGTATAGTACAGTGAGCTTAATCTATGGGTTTATTAGTACTATCTGCCTTAATTGCTCTTATTGGGTTTTATATGTATGCGATGAATATGGGAATATGAAAAGCAGACAGCTAATACAACACATATAAGGAATAGGCAGCTTAACAATATCACAACACTATAAAGTCCATTATATATACAAAAGAAAGCACATATATGAGCAGAGTAAACACTGTATCAAAAGGGTGAAGTATTAGCATGATGTTGAAACCCCCTATTATAGGTCTAACCCAGCTGTATTCCCATTACTTATAGAGATAGTGCTTATCATTGATGCTGACTAACCAAGCTCTTTACTAACCAAGCTATTCCGTATTCAATAGGTAGAATATAGAGTAGTACTTATGGTAATCAAACATAACTATATTATAGATTCAATTGGTTCGAGTGCAATATGTAACCTTTGTATAATAGATGAAACGTAACAATGGTAATCACAAGGTAATTCAACATAATTGATAGACCAATAGTGTAAACATGTATACTAGTAGCTTATGATTACAGCTGTAACTATAGGTGATAACTATTCCCATATAAGAAAGAGTTATTAGTCTATACTGTAATTTAAACACACATGATATTCAGTAACAACTACATTACTTTACCATGATCTCAGATTAGCTGACATGTTACTAGTAATGAGTATCCATTATGATTACTTTATAATATGGAGTTATAGCTAGTCAATAAACGGGATTTATACTAATGAAAGCTGATGATCTATTAGTATTCACAGCTCTTATGAGTCACGTATTTAACATAATAAACGTGTATGATCATAGTTATACTGTTTCCATTACTTGTAAGAGATTACATGAGGTATAGATAGCTTCCACTTTATCACAGCTATGATAAGCTTGTTGTATATTTTGACATATAAGAAAGGTCTTGTATTCCCATATATTATGGTAATACTGGTTACTAATAGACCTAATAGGAAGCTCAATACTAGTGGTTATAATGTTATAGGATTCTAGTATGCTTAGTTATAGTATGATTACCATATAGAAAATTACACATCACACTTATTAAATATGACTGCTTTCATTCATTCTAATTAAATGACTATATAGAAGCTGCTCTTAATTATAACAACACTTAATAGCTATGGGAATAGAAGTATCTATGATAAGAGTATGAGCTCTTTCCGTAATTACAGTACCCAAGCAGATCGAACCAATGAACTCACATTTATACTAAGCTTGTCACTATTATGGAAACAATGCATGTAGAAGATGAGTAACCAAGTTTTTTTTATGTTGTTAGTATTGCCTGTTCTCTACAAGTAATGTCTATTCACTCTGCATCATATATTAGGTAAATACAATACGTAATAATTACATGGCTTTACCACCATCTATATCCAATCCGAGCTCTGTTATTGGCTAGTTATATCACATATTGAATCTGATTCGAGTGTTTTAGTTCTATGTTGTAATCACTATGCTTTCATGAACCTGATCTAGTTCCATAAGTATTCCAGGTTGTTTTATGAGTATTGAACAAGAGTATTTTTATATGATGAAGTCTCTTAATAAAGAGCACTAGGATACGGGTTTACTTATAGAGATACTAGTAGATTAAATGCTTATAACATGTGAACTAAATCCATGTATGGTGTAATAAGAGTTACTAGTTTATAGAGCTTCTTGTTCCAACTAAGTGTAATAGAAGCTATAAGATGTTATGCAGAAAATGCAGCTCAATGATTACACCTGTACTTACAGCTAATCAAAGCATGTTTAATATAACGCAGTATTCACCTAATTAACACATCATAGTTATGACACTAATAGTGCTGTTCGAACTCTCATAGTTATACATAGTTATAGAGATAGCATGTTTAAAGCTGATTGGAGTACTAAAACAAATTACCAGCATTAGTTATACAAACAGCCTTGTTCTATCATTACTCTGATCAATTCAATGGAAGTGTAACTAGCATAGTATAAACTATTAATTTTTTTTCCTTGTTACTATTTTTCCATATCTAAGAGCTTATGTGTAAATCAGAGCTTATACCACATATGAGCCTTGATAGTGGTTACTAGTTATAGTCTCAATTATTACGGGAAGATAAGTAATGAAACCTAGCTTCTAAAACCATAAAGTTTGAATATTAGTATGAGTCTATAGCATTACATATTAAAGTGATGTTACCATATTGAATACAGTGTTACTAGCTTGTTTGATTAATACATGTTTATTATGCCATTACCTATAGTATTATGTAAGCTGTGTATTCATGTAACTGCTTGTAAGTAATTAGCCATATTTTACCATTGTAAAAATACCATATATTGTCTGCTACTTTTTATGCTTCTACTCATCTGTATCACGTAGCACATACTAAGCTCTTTGTTCAAGCTCTTACTTCTACCCTATCTATGCCATTATCAGAGTTAGCATTGCATAGTTTGCCCTTATTCCATGAATCTTATTGGTCAACCAAGCTCATGCAACTTATGAAATGTGCATATCTAACCTATCATATCTATTGCTTATACCTTACTGATACCATGAAGTTACTAGTATAATTCCCATT
>BSBM01003406.1:0-48958 GCA_027924585.1 Larix kaempferi
GTATCATCAATCAAGACAATCGAGTTCGAATATCAGGTCGAAGGCAGCAGTAAGTTCGATGAAGTTCGAAGGGGGACGGCCGCGAGGTAGATTGAAGGTCGAAGTCTCGTAGGTCGGGCTAGTCGAGCAAAGCGTTCTGCCAAGCTCTTCGGTGGTTGTGTTAGTTGCCGAAGCCATCAATCAAGTTCATCGTCGTCAGGTCGCAAAGTCGATCGAAGGCAGAGATCAGATCTCAGGAGGGATAGATAGAAGATATCTAAGCAGGGATAGATATAGAGTCGGGCAGCAAGATCGAGACGGACAGTTGGTTCGATTAGGTAGGCAGGACGAGAGTGGGTGGGTGGAGAGCTGCCCATTATATACATCTGGTGATCAATACTGACTTTCAATCAATTCTTCAATGGTGAAATTACGTATATAATTCATCACTGTAAAAACAAATAAATTGCAACTCCGCGTACCTCTTCCTTATAAGTTGAGCCTGCTGGCGCATCCTAATTGACTTATTTAGTTAAGGAGTATGGATTGACCTTGTCTCGAAACGTTCGTTCTGCGACTTCGTTCCTGCTGCCTGCCATCTACCCACTCTAATAAATAGGGGTCCCCCACTCCCTCCCAAATGGTTCCTTCAAAGCGATTGCCCCCGGTCAAATTGGTTTTCCCCCCCGGACCAATTAATGTTTAACCTCGCCCTCTTTCTGTCGGGCTTTAGGGTTCGTACCCTCGAATCTCTCGATGGCCGATCCAGCAAGAAGAAAAAGGAAAATCCACACTTCGTCCCTCCCTAAAGAAAATAAGTAAGACGGGCATCCGTGCCATCCAACAATGGATCATGGGTAGCTCGGAATCATAAAAGAGTAAACAGGCTGAACAGCCAGCCAGATTTAAGGTGTCCGGGATAATAAAAAACCGCATCCCTACCAGCGACAGATCCTATTCCAGCTTCTACACGGAGTGCCTCGCCTAGCATATATTCCATTCGATAGCTAGTTTAAGGTCCTATTCCAGAGTCATCACCAGCAAGAGAGGCGAAGTCAATAGCGGAAAAATACACATTTTTAGTGAAGCACGGGTGCCCTCTCTGAACGGCCAACGGACGCATACTTCGATAGGCAATAGGTTACAGCGCCGCGAGGTGTGAAGCGATATCGTACTAATTTGTGTGTTAATCTAGTTATGATATCTCTAGTGACTTAAATGATACGATTCAATCAATATGTTAGAGCCAACATTAGCGAGGTTACCGCCCGCTGCATAGTGAGATCGAGGTGCATGGAGAAGATACGTTGGCAGGAAAAATCCAATAAGTTTTGGTGGTATCAAGATGGTGAATGGTGGGTTTTATCAAAATGAATGGAGGGCGACCTGACTGACCTAAGAAAGAACGGACGGTCCTTTTGAATGCTGGAATGACTATGCATAGATTACCCCTATTTCCTATTTGTGCGTGCAGTCCGCTCGTAATTTACTTTTCGGGACAACAGATTAGTATTTGGGTATCCAGGCATGGTTTCTGCCTGCCATCTAAGTATTGGTGTTCCTGGATCTCCTTTTTGGGCTCTGAATATGTATACCTACTGTGCGTTTATCCGCGTGCTCACTCTACTGCAGCTACCATGATCATAGCTGTCTGTACCTACTGGAATCAAAATATCTAGTCGGATCGCTACGGCTACTGGGTCGGGTTCGATATGAAACCCAACCAATTTTGGCCTGCCTGCTGCGGGGCCCATCCATCTTTCCGTCCACCATAGGGAGTAATAACCTCCTCACTGGAATGAGTGGATCCGGGACTTCCAGCAATAACAAGGGTCAGCAAGGTGCGAAGCATGATTGTCCCTTTCCAGTCTTGTCACACTACAGAATTTGTCCCCACCCCACAGGTTGGGTTTTCCGTGATATTCCTCAACTAGCACAATCTATTATTGTTCAGTCGCACAACGAGAAAGCTCAACTTAAGCCCACCCATCTAAGATTTCATTATTATGGGCCTGTTAACTCTTGTCTTCTTCTGGGCGGCTCCACAGCGGTAACTAACCCAATCATGTCATTATAAAGATGGGTCGTTTCTTTCTATGGAAGGGGGTAGAAAAGGGTCAACTTTTATTATTTCACAAATCACTAGTTTTTGGTTTTTTAAACGCAGTCAGGTCAGTAAGGTCCTGCGCTTTGGCTGGGATAACCTAACTAAAGGGATAATCTTAATAAAAGTACCTACCATTTGAAGTCATAAGTGCGTTTTAGAACGCTTTTTATTTACAAAGATTGGGTTCCCATGGGTTTTACCGGACACCCCAAATCTGCCTTAAGGAGTTGGTTAATATGATAGCATCCAGCTGCTCTGCCTTATTTAACAACTATTCCTGCCTGAACTTCTTATGCTCGGGGAAACAAACTATCCCCTTCCCCCTCCGTTTTGCCATCTGCTTTCCCGGAAGTTGGGCCATCGCTGCTGGAAGGTGTTAACTCAACCGGAAGGAAGGTCGGATGAAACAAAAAAGTACCCTGCCTACACGTATTAGGCGCAATAGGATAGATCTGCTAGCTCAGAATCATTAATAGCTGCTGGTCCGGGGAAGATATCAGAAGATATCACTGGTCCTTCTCTAGTTTGCTCTCTAGTGACTGAACACCTGATGGGCTCCTATAACCGCTGGACCGAGCAATCAACTTCGTTCCTTCTGAACGAACTATAACTATAGGTAGGACGGGAGCTGGACCGAGCCGAACTTCGTCTTGGGTGGGTGAGTCACTTACAGCATCGCTAGGACCTTTAGATAGATGCCTACTCTGCATTACTGAAATCGACGACGACCTAACCTACCACCCTTTCACTGCCTCACCCACTTCCACTTGCGGAATGAATGCTTAGAGGGTACCACTATTTACTTACTCTTGTAAGGACGGGCGGGCTTTGGGTTATGTTGCTTGGGTGCTGGTCCCACTTAGTTAGGTTAGCGACCGATGAAGAATAAATATCCCTGTTTTCTGCGCGCTCTTCAGACTTTACTTTCAAATCTATTGATAAAGTCCTTACACCCCCACCGGCTTTACCCGTTCTCCTTTCAGCTGCCGATCAACACCCCCTATCTTCATCAAATTCTCTCTCAAGGTCGGATTTCAATTTCACATGATGCTTTATTCTAATCCTTCCTCTTATTATTCTCTGGGTCATCCTACGGCTCAGGCTGCCTCCTCTTCTCCAATTTCTCTGGATCAGGCTCCTCGGCTCGGCTTGTTGTTGTCCCCCCTTCCTTCAGGTCTGGATCCTCCTTGTTCAGCCTGTTTGAGACCCTCTCTTCTCTGGAATATGTTCCCCTGCGGCATTCGGTTTCCTTGCAGCATCTGGATTCTCTTCCGTGCCTTGACCTCCTACCTCGAGCAAGCAATAAAACTTTTTATTTACTCCTACCGTTGAGCAAGTGATGATAAACCTTGTTATTAGGCAAGTCATAAGGCGAGGCACGGAAGAGAATGAATAATATCCATAAGAAGGTTGTGTATTAAGACTAGTTCTTTCCTCCTTTGCATAATAAACAAAAGGGGAGGTGGCGAAGACAATAAGATAAAGACAAAAGTTGAGGATCGTAGATAAAAATAAACAATGAGGAGCGAAGCAACCTTAAAAATGAAATAAAAGGTAGTATATATAAAGTATATAAAGACAGACCCAATATCAACAGTCGAGCTTATCAGTAAGATTGATTCCCAATTCCCATCCAAAATAGCCACCAGGTTGGGGGGCTGGCAACCCAGGTTGTTGGGTTGTTCCGGTCGAGGTAGTTGCGGCGAAATGTGTTTATCGGTGCTACTTCTGGAACTACTGAACCAACTGGTGTACCTGTCCTTACTCTAGGCGCTATAGGTGCTTCTTCTTTCTATGACACTGATAGATCATATGCTGCTACTGGGGGGGGTGGTGCTTAAACTGGTAAAACTCCTGTTGCCTAATGCTCTAGCTACCCCCAACTTGTGCCTCTGTAGGTAATGGATCCGTAAGGGGTTAGGCATAAAATACCGCTTTGATCAGGCGTAAATACCAGAGTACTGCAAACAAAGGGCCCGAGCCGCTACTAAATTGACTTTATTGAGTGTTTCCCTGTTCCATAGCGTTGCCTTGTATAAGCCCAATTTCACTGTGCATCCCGGGAAAAGCATAAATTAGTGCTTGCATCTATGGTTGACTACATGCATGCTTCTCGACCTAAGGGGTAGTGCCCCCCTGGTGCTGATAGTTATGGGTCCACTCGATCAATTGGATATGAAACCGGATAATCTGCTACTGATGACTCTATAAATGGAGATTTCTATGGATCTCCAACTCGATCTGCTTAAACTCTGTCTCGATCTCGATCTGCGGGCTATGGCTCCTGCTACCCTTGCCTCTGCTTTCGCTGTGAGGTAAACTGCCTTTGCCTCTTATTTGTGTAAGTGGTTTTATGGTGGTTTTATGCTGGACCACTTACTCTTCCTGCTGTTGTGGAGTCCGCCTAGTGCTCCATGCCCCTATATGTTCTCCTGTCTCAGTACTGTTCCGACCTGTGTATAAGCCCCGTCTTCCCTGTGGCTATGGTATGTCCTCGGTAAGCTAAGCACCTGCTTGGTTCGTTCTGGTCGTAAATAAGCTAACTAGTTATGATGGTCCCATCCGTTAAGCCCGCCTTGTTGTGGGGCCCGGACAGACAGGTTAGCTTCATTAGTTCTTTCTTAGCTTGGTTAGCATTGGGATTAGCATCATGCGGTTAGTTACAACTCTTAGCGTCATGGGTTAGTAACAAAATGCTATTATTAACACTGGGATTAGCCATATGGGTTCGCTAATTAGGTTAGCAACATTAACAACATTTATTAACAACATTAGGACATCTATAAGTTGATTCGTACTGCCTTAGGAGGTGAGTTAGCTTCATTATGACATAGCATCATTGGTATTAGCATAATAGGGCAACATTTATTATATTAGGAACATTAATCTAAAATATATCCTTGGTATGCATCATCATGAGATCATCATGAGTACAAAGCATGTATCATCATTAGTTAGGGTGCATAGTATATAACATTGATACGTATTTATATCTTGAGGATGCATATTTCTTCTTTTTACTGCGCTACTTCACTATTTATAACTCTCCTTAGACTTAACTCATACTCTGACTAGCTTATTAACTTCATCGACCAGTTTGCAGACCTTATCCGCCAGTTCATAAAATACTTTGATTATAGCAAGACCGAGCCCTAGTGCCATTTCCTTACTTATGAAGATTAAAAAGCACCCGATGAACATTTCCAAGACTTCCACAAGAGGTGGCAGGAGCTCCAATCAAAGATTAAGTCTAATGTGACCGATAATAGTCAAGCCTGGTCTGGTATGGTATCCTTCAAGCCCAGGAGTATTGGAAGATCCATAGTCTTAAGCCCGGGAGCATTTGTTTGAGGAAGGACTCCCTTTAGCCCTGGAGGCCGGGAAGACGGACTGACTCACAGAACCAAGCCTAGTTAGAAGAGAAGGAAGAGCTTTAACCACCTCAAGCCCAGGAAGGAGCACATTTTTATATGAAGCACTCCCGGAAGCCAGTTAGTGGGATATATTATTTTATATATCAATCTTTTGGTATATGGTTTGACACCGGACGGGGCACACGGACCAATGACATAGCAGGGAGAGACGGTTGGACTCCTCTCCCTCTGGTCCGAGCCACTTTGAGTTATCCTTTGTTTTCTTACGACAACTCCAAAAGGCTTGCTTTACATTAGGAGAGCAAGGAGTTATTTATTAGCGTACCAACTTTCCCCCTCGTTGCCCTTTCCCTCCATCCCGGTCCGAACAATAGCAATAGTACCTAGGAACATAGATTCATGAAGGCAAGTGGTTAGGAAGTCCGTGCGTGAATGATGGGACTAAGGTTCAAATCTGTGAGCCGGGTATGTAAAGTATGGTGAAACAAAAGGGGTTGTTGGTATAGGTCAACTTTAATTAATTGTGCAGGCTTAATAAGTTAATAGCAATGTTATTAGTGCCCAAGCAAGCCTGTCCAATCCATTACTAAGTTGGAGGCACGGAGTGAGGTTCAGAATGAAAGGTTGTTGGTAAATAGAAAGGTGGGTGCCCGGGAGGTAACAGTAAAGGCAAAGAGAGGGTAGGCCAGAGTAAAGGGTTAATAGTAAAGATTAATAGTGTCCCCACCTACTAAGCATTCCTAAAGTAAGGGCACGGTGTGGGCATCTATCACTAACTCATAACTAACTAAGCGGGTTAAGTGAGGGAGTATGGAGAGGAGAGGTTGGTAGAATAGGTGGGGTTGGTAGAGTAGGTAACAGCAAGGTAGGCAGCAGAGTCAAGGTTAATAGTGTGGTACCCAGCAGAATGATCGGTAAAAAAAGTGTTGGTTTGGAAACACTTCAGTAAAAGATAGGTAGTGTCATGCCATCCCAAGTGAATAGCAGTATATCCTAAGCATTTATTTAAGTAAGTGATCTAGAGCTACCAGATATAGGTGGGTAACTATAAGAAGGAGCAGCGGATGATCTAATCTCCAGTGTGAGATTGTAGGTAGCACCTATCCTCTAATTTATTCTAATTTGATGTTGTTGCTGCTGTTAAATCTTGATAGCTCTTCACAGTCTAGTATGACCTCTTCTATTACAGTACCTTTTTATGGTCCTATATATATATTCTAGTTCTATTGTGACACAATCCTTATCCTTATTTTATTCTACTTCCTCATTGATGGTTTCTAGCTCTGCTAGCACCATTACTGGCACTTTTTCTTCCACTGTATTTTCTGCTCATACTGAGGTCCCAAGGACTATATCACAACTGTCATTCTTTTATTCTAGTTCCATTCAGTGTCTTCAATCTCTGGACATATTTGCCCAACAAAGTCTGCTTATAAGGAAAAATACAACCTACATTTTTCTTTCCTTCCCCAGTGCGCACATACCCAGTCCTACCCCAAACTTACGTGAAGCCCGTGCCATCTATTGTATCGCTGCCATGTAAATCTATAGGATTTACTCTGATGATATGTCTAGCCACAAATCACTGTGATTAAGAATATGTGAAGTCCCAAACCCTTTTGCTCCTTTGCGCGAGCCTCCTGCTCTCCGCAGCCTCAAGCGTTCATTGCATTTACCCCATGAGCCACTGCCTTTGCCAGTTCCTGGCATGCAACTTCCAGGCCCTTTTCCACCTCAGTGTGTTGCGCAAATTTCATGTATTGTTCATGACCCATGTCATCAGACTACTTAGGAATGTCGAGTCCTCTAGGAAGTAACATGTCACCAAACCCCGCTGGCCAACCCACCTTGTCTCCACAACCTAGACACGTATTGTATTTTCCGCCAAACTTCCCAACACAATACAACATAATGTGGTATTTATCGTACCCTCTTATAGGCCAATTTCGCATTATCATTGTGCCCCATTGACAACATGTCCGCATAGAAAGATTGCAAGGATACATAAACTGGCGGGACAACTGCACCACGTCACATCATCAGAGATCTAGCGGACATTGACTCGGAGGGAGTTACTTTATTTTGTATGTATGTACCATCATTAAATGTAGATAAGGGCTTTATAGTGGAATGGCCCAATACAAATCCCTTGCAAAATTCTGATAGGTACGTGATGTGACGGTTTAATTCATGGTATAGTTGAATATTTGAAGTAGATGTTATTGTATTAGGGCCGGATACCCCTGTACACTGCACAAAAATGAAATCCACCTTAAGCTCTCATCTTTTCTTCCTAGCCGTTAATGGTTAGCGTTTACGACTTGCACACTTTTGGAAAGATGGACAATTAATGCAGAAGATTAGGGTATACCATTAGTTTCGATGACAACATGGATGACAAGACGACCCTCCAACACTTATAAATCCGTGCCTACTCCCCTTACAGCAATGGAATAATGCCTACGAACCCGGAAAACCCAATCTTTTATTACAGAACTAACCCCAACATACAAAACTTGTTTCTTGGGTATTCAATTTACTTTTACTTCGTACCTTATCCTTACTAACTTTGTGCCTGCCCCCCAACCTGTCCATCAATAAATCTCTCAATCACTTGGATAAACACGGGGCTACCTCCCATTCGAGCCCATTTGTGTCTGGAACTAGCCCGTTCGTTGTTTTCTTGGACGAGCAGCAGCCGCCGGGGATAAAAAATATAGCAAGGAATAATTACGTAAGTAAGCGCGCCGATTCGTTTTCCTACTCCTATCTCTCCCGGATAGATTATCCCAGCAGCCGTGTTTGCTCTTCAAGTCCTCAATCTAGCCAGCCAGCAATTTCTCTAGCCAACCAGCCGGGGGTTTGTCCTCGCCTCAAAGCAATCCGTGTCAAGTTAATCATCTCCAGTTCGCAAGAAGATCTCGACGGGTCTCAGATCTCAGTCAGGCAGTTAGCAAGAGGGGTCGATATCAGGTCTGCGGCTCGGTCTCCGATCGATGAAGACAGTTCGCAAGGTATCAGGTATAAGGTATCAGGTTGAAGCATTCAGGCAGTTATCGAGATCGATACGCAAGAGATCAATCAGCAGGTAGGTTCCACAGTGGGCTTTCGGTGAACGTCCTTCGTTCTTGATGTGATGGTATCGCTAGTTGTGACTCACTCACAGTGTCGATCATTTGGGCCCCGTACCGTAACCGTACCGTACCGGGTTCATTCCGTCAACCCCGCCCCTGTTTTCCCGGGGTTTACATAGTCGTTGACTAAATATAGCCGTTTCCCTTGCCTCACATGAAAGCCACACTCTTTCTAGCCACTACCTCAACGTTCTCACCTAACTGTTTATACCAGCCCTCGTTTGGACCAGCCCCTCGCGCCAAGCTTCGCGGGGGCGGGTTCTTTTTCGTCGGGCGGTTTCGTCAAGTTTCAAACCCTTATAAATTGCCTTTAAGCGCGTTATATAACCGCTTCCTTCCCACCCTTGGAATGGGACCTCATACAGCCATTCATCATACAATCTATGAATTATTCATCTTATGCTTCGACTTATCAATCTAAATAAAGAATAGAGTCATGGAAAACCATGCTCCCATATAGTGCTTATTAAAATAATCCTATACCACCATCAGGCGGGATAATCCAATTGAAATGAACCTGTTCGAATGGAGGAGATATATCGGTTGCCTTATCACACCGTAAGAGCAAGCGGGTAAGTGTAGCGATTTTATAGAGCTTAAAGGGTCAATTTAGAAGTGAAATGCTATAAAGAGTGAATACTACTATTCTACCTGGTGAATCTCTAGTTGAATTACCTTTACTTTCCCTCATAGGGAGGGCCGTAGTTAAGGGAGGACTGTAGCTCAATGCTTTTCAGAGTAAAAGAGAAAACTGCAAATCGGGTTCAAGAAGAAGCGCATTTACTAATATCGAAAACCTTCTAAATGACCCCTTCTATCACATTCTATTGCTACTTCTATTCGACCTTTGATTCGTCCCCCTATCATCAAAGCTTTGGGGGCTCTCAATAAAGAGAAAAAGGAGATATATCATCCATCTTCTTTCCTTACTTGGTTCGGTTATTTAGAGTCCATTCCTCACAGCTTCAGTTTCGATCACTTCTTTCCTTGCCCTCTTACATTATATGATGGAGTAATCTACGGGTTATAAAAGGTTTTCGGAGTAATGATCGCGTTGCTTCCAACTAGACTTACTAGACTTCTGATCCAGTTTTATAAAAGAAGGATAGAAGAAAGGAATGCTTCCTTACCTGCTACTGAACGACGGCCCTTACCCTCTTAATATTCTCGATGAATGCATAGGTACTCAACCTGAAGTTAGGAGGATATTCAATCTCGATCTACTCGAAGTTTGAAAGAGGAGATAAAACCATCCTCCTTTTGAATCCCCTATCATGGTTCTTATGGTGTTGGTTACCTATCTTTATCCCTTCCCATGCTCGGGCCAATACGATAAAATCCTCCTGATGCTTTTTGTTCTTGACGTACTTGCTCGGATCGGTTGTTGGTTGCGCTCCTCGCTCATTAGTGTATGTAAAAGTTAGAATGAATAGGTTCCATCTGCTGCCCTATTATTTATGTCCTAGAACGAAGGGATCGGCCTATATGCTAGGTGCCCTTCCTTTTCGAGAGGTTGCACTGCCCACACTGGCCTATTTTGTTCCGTCATAGATAGAAGGTAATGGTGTTCTATCTTAATACGTATTCGTTGGTTTATACATGTTGCTAGCTAACCGGTTGCCTGGCCTACCTAATTATTGACTGGGAGGGGGCAGGTCCTCCCCCTGTCTTAGCTAATCTAACGAAATAGGCGTTGTAACCCCTCCTGGCTCTTTCCATGCACTGGTTGAAACGATTAACTCATCCGCTATAGCTGATAGAAGCCTATGAATAATGGTTTGTCAGTTGTTTACTGCTGAAAGCGGCAGAAAGGTTCGATTCGCTGGTGGCTCAGTTCATTAGTAAATGAGCATGAATTAGGGTTATTCCCCAACCGATTCTCTCTATCTAGTTGCTCCAGAACTGGCCCAGTCTAATAGCAGTAATTCGGGATGTAAAGCCCATTCCCATAGAGAAAGGTTCTTTTGGTTACTGGGTGAATCTCGCCTTCCCATCTCTCCCCTAGATAATTGCTCCAAAACTGCGACATTTTCATAAAAGTACTAGGGGTTCTTTACCCAAAGGCGTCTCCCCTTGATAGTTGCTCGAGAAGTGCTCCATCACCATAGCACATCGTAAGGGTTTCTCTCCAATAACACGAGTACGAAACTATCCCGATCGAAACGATTCGTCAAATAACCCCTCACTCACTATAACTGGAATAACTCGAACTACACTTATATCTTAGAACTCAACTTAACTCTTATAACTAACCCCAGAAATAATAGCAGCTTTTACCTTCCATCGGGTTCTCTCATATCATATTGAGTCGCGAGCTCTATGGGAGGCTGGTATCCGGATCAATGCAAGGTATTAAAAGCTCAGGCATATTTACGGACGTACTGCAAAGGCGTAACCCGTAAGATGTCTTTATTTTTCATTACAAAACAGACTTTGTACCGAAGCAAAAGGAAATAAATATGTATTGGAGGAGGTCTCCCACCCCAGAGTTCAATCCAAGTGCTAGCCTTGTGAAAGCCAGCAGACCTAACCAAACTAGAACAGATGGAGACATTACATCTATAAAAGCAAATTGAATCTTTTGTATTATGATGGTTCCATTTTTATCATCTTTGGTGTAAAATATTTCTTGGTAGATCTATTGAAGCGGAACTTCAAAGAGCCACAAAGAAGGTGGCAACAACCGGAAGGGGAATATATAAAAGTCGGACTTAATTGGAGCAGCAAATACGGTAGCAAACAACCAAATTCAATCTTCCAAAGCAGATCTTAGAGCCACAGTAAACACGGCAAAAACCGGAATGGAATGATGTGAGGAAATGCGCAGAATTCCGATCATTCCTAGGCTTTTATTTTGTAAACCCACTACTAAGAAAAATCCCCAATAATGCTTTTGTATCAGAGCAACTCTGACTTATCCAGCAATTCCGATGATAATTAAACACCCCTTTCAATGAAATAGGTATCTTCGATGATTAAACACCCATATCTCATCCACTTGGGGCGAGTCACTAACTTTACTCCTGAGCAAATAACTTAACCCTATCTCACCAGGTGAGTCCACTTATTGTATCTCACCCTTTTGGTCGAACATAGCAATTTTAGTAAAATAAATAAATAAAGGGTCCCTGCTAATCACCCCAGTAATAGGAAGGTTCCTTTCATTCATTTTGAAAGGCTAATATCAAGCGAACAGCCCTGAGTATAAATAAGAGTAAAATGAAATCAATATTTTGAGCAGCCCTTAGCATATATAACCCCCCTAGGATGCGCCAGCCATTGTTCCAGCAATAAAGAAGGTAGATGGAACGATGTAATGGTGACTGTTACCTCTTGGGTGGGACTAACCAGTGGACAATAAGGAAGGTCAGCTGGATTGAAATGATGATCCAATGATGGGGATAAGGTAAGTCAAGGCTAGCTACAGCTGATGCAGTCATACATAGATAACTTACCAAGATAACTTACCAACTATAATGCCACACTCACACAGGGATAATTACCAAGCCAGACAGGTTCATGCAGCAACAAGAGGTCTAAGCAGATATTTTCTCTCCCCTGAAAGTTCATTATTATTAATGAAATATTCTAATAAAAGATTCCTTAAGTATAATTAACCAGTATGCAGGGTTATTTCTGGATAATTTTGAAATATGCTATATTATTTATGTAGAATTGACCAGTATGCAAGATTATTTAAGATTGATTGATCATTCAATACTCATATAGGCCACGTTCATCAATATAAATGAAAAAGTACAATGCTACGTTCACTTAGTTTATAATTACCAGGCGTATATAGGGCCACATTTCTGCAAAATAAATTGAAAATCCATATATATAAAGCAAAGTTTATTATGTATAAAATTCCAGTCCATACGCTACTTTTCTTATAAATTACAACCCATTGTAAGGGTTTATTAAGGGATAACTTAACCAACCAAATGCCAGTTTAATGAAGGTCGATTAACAAGTATGCCAGATTCTTTCAGTCTAATTGACCAGTCAATGTTCGCACAGTAGAATTCCCCAGCTATAATGCCAGGATTACAAAGGTCTATTTACCGGCTATAATACCAGGTTCACAAGGGGAGCTGGTTCCTTCCTCGAACAATGCTACAGGGTCTTCCTTCAGGCTATGGATCTTCCAATGCTTCCTGGACGGGCTCCTTCCTCTTTAGGCAAATCTCAAAAGGCTCCTGGGTCTCGATCTCGATCACGAAGGTCCGAATCTGGATATCTATCTTGTAATCTTTCTGGTGAATAAACTCCTACTCCTTCCTTTACTCTAGCCCCTTGCCCTTGCTTATGCTAGACCAACTTCTGCTTCATCTCTTCATCTACAGAATATAATGCTGCCTTCGACTGCTTATGGTGGGAATGCTGGGACTGCTGGTCGTAGTGCTGGTAAGAATGCTGGTGTTGGGACTTATAGTTGTGATGCTTAAACTTATCCTGGGGATGCTCTTGGTAATAAAGCTGCTGGAAATTAGGCTGCCATAAATGCTAGAAATGAGGCCGGGGAATTCTCCTTCTCATATTGTGCCCCCTTCAACTAGTGCTTCTGGGGATGATGGGAATCCTGCTTAGAATCCTTTTGCTAGTTGTTCTGCTTGGCCTTATGCTGGTGGTTATAATCCTGCTTGGAATGCTGCTCCTTCAACTGCTTATGAGAACGCTGGGGAATAATGCTGGTAATGCTTATAATGCTGTTGGTGCTTATGAGAATGCTGGTTGTGCTTGGAATTATACTTAAACCGGTTCTGCTGGTTCAACTGCTCTTGGAATTTGTTCTAATGCGGATGGGAATGAGGCTTATTATTAAACTGGTGCTTATTTAAGAATGATTCTAGTAGGATAGAGTAGGCACCTAAACTTGTTCGAACATAGCTTTTTAAAACCTCCACGAATTCAATAGTTTATGCCTTGAAATTAGCCATTTACCTCTCCCTCTGGTCGAGCGTGCTTCGCAATCCTAAATAAAAGGAGACAATTTATCCTCTCCCTTTGGTCGAGCACCCCCTAATAAAAGGACAATTTACCTAGAGAACATTAGCCATTTACCTCTCCCTTTGGTCGAGCACACCCCCTCGTAAAAGGACAATTTCATAGCTTTTTCAAATGCTAGTACACACTTTCGGAGGCGAATGCATGTTTTACGAGAGGCCTCCTTTTCTACTCTCCCTTTGGTCAACCCTCGACCTGTTCTTTTGGTACCCCAATCTTAGCAATTGTTGTTTTCCTTATCTTGCTCACTCTCTCTGACCATTTGCTGATAATGAGTTATAATAGAAGGGGGCTCGGAAGACTGCCCAGAACTAGAGGTAGCAGCCTCTCCTTTAGAGGTTTCTGCTGCAGACATGGTTGCTGTAGACAAATATTAAACTGCAATTGGAGGTGCTAGAGCCTTGAAGGTAATTGCAGGCTCACCCTTCTTAGGCTTCTCTCCTCCTTTATGGAGGACCAAGGCTAGCTCATCCAGAGGATCCTTATCTAGCTTGGCTTTCTTTGTAACCTCCTCTGCATCTAAATCCATTGGATCCAAAGGGTTGGACCCTGGCCTCTTTTACCTAACTGAGATTGTGTTCTCACTGTCCATTTCCTCTTCTTCCTCTCCCTTCTATGGGAGGATCCCTGTAAAGATGGCCTTCACCTGTTCGAAAGTCTCCTGGTTGGCAGCTTGTTCAACAATCAGCTTTGATTGATGTTTATGTTCCTCTTTATCCCCATCTTTCCTCAAATTATAGATGATGTTATGAGGATCATATATCCATCGGGCTGCCTTGGGGAAATTAATTTAAGCCAGCATTTATTCTACTGCCTTGCAAGCCAGCTTTGTCTTTGCAATAAATGGACCTACCTCATGTGGAAGCTTAAAGGTGACTGCATATTTTCTGGCACCAAAGTGTACCTGATCACTGTGAAATCTATGTCGGATATATTAAAGGGAAAAAATCTTCAAAGTGAGGAAAGCTGGCAACGTGTATGGCTATTCTTCGAAGCCATATACCCGGATGACTTTATACTCTTGGAATAGAAACCAGTCCCCGACTTTGGTGTCGGGACTAAGCTGCAGAATCTGCTTAATATCGGGTATGCTCCTGGGAAGAACATCATTATGAATAATATAATGAACCAATTGAATGAAGGCATTTATATAAGAGAAAAAGCCCTTATTGGTGGGAGGTCTTTTGACCAATGGGCAACCATTCAATCACAGGAAGAGGAACATGCAGCTCATTGACCATTCTTAATTCAAGATTATCCATCATGGCATAATTTTAATGGATGATCAAATATACCAGATAGGACTGGTATCGGAAGGCTCTAGTATAGTTGAATTATTGGAGTTCTTGGTTAATTTTCTCGGCCAGATATTGCGAGAAATTGAACTTGGTGAACATTTGACTGTCGGGGGGACAGACAGCAGCCATTAAACCCAATAGCAACTCATCAAGGAGAAGATCAGACTTTAGGCCTAAGACCTGAGACATGAAAGCAACAGCAATTTTGGACAAAGGAGCTAAATGTATGGTTTGCTTTTATGTTATGATGAATTTATAAAATGCCAGTCTTTCATTTTATTTGTAGCATTATATAAAAGTCATTGAGACTCATGGGAACATGAATGAATGTAATGGATTCAACTTATCTAACCAATTGTCTAACTCGTATATATTTTATTTACAGGCAAGGATCACGAACTTGGTAACAATTTTGAAACTGTGCAACGAGCAACCGAGAATCAAGATGAACACGAAGGTGACAAATGTGAAACTGGAGGGCATCGGCTAGCAAGCCAATCACAACATTATATTCCACCTGGTTATTGGTGGTGGCACCAAACACATAAACTGCTAACATGGACGAGTGAATGCGAAGGGGAATAAATGGTCCAAGCTGCTAAGACAAGATGCTCAGCATAAATACTCACACCGTAGGAAAAACCAACATACCATTGGGGTTTACAATCCATCTGAAGAAGGCTATGAAATAAAACCATAAGTCTCTCAAGCAAACAAGCTACAATGCAAAAATGAGTGCAAAGCTACAATACAAATAAAAAATGCAATGTTAACACAACACGTGGCCCTAAGGGTCTAATTTATTAAAGTATAACCCATTTCATGGGTTCTTTAAGAGTTCGCCATCAGGGCTAGCGAGCAAAAATGCTCCCTTTCCAAAACAAAATTTGATGATTTCATAAAGATTCAAATTTCCCACGGCCAAGGGTATCATGGGCTTGGTCATAACCCGGGACTATATCACCTTTGCTAAAGGAGTGAGGGTTAATGTGAGGATCATAATGGGATTTATAGCATTTATTGGTAGCCTCATTATGATATAAGGTTGCATGACGATCCTCATCAGCTTTTTCTAGGGATAATAGTCAATGTTCTAAGACAGAGGTGTTAGATAGAAGCTCAATGGGATCTTGCACTTAATAGGTCAAACTACCTTTACACCTGTGAACAAGATGAAAAGGGGTATATCTGCTAGCAATCTTAACCGATGTCTTATAGGCCCATAAAGTATAAAAAAACATATGGTGCTAGTTGGATTTGTGCTTATAAACTGTCTGCTGAAGCATGGTATTGAGGATCTTGTTAGCAACCTAAACTTGACCATTTCTTTGTTTATAGTAAGGTTATAAAAATGGTGCTCAAATCATAAATGCGTAGCTAGCTCGCACTAGATCACATCCTCAAAATACGAATTGTGGTTAGATACTAAATTTTTTCGGACAATGAATAGAGTAATTACATGGTAAAAAAAGAAAACAAGCGGGCGTGGTTGCCGTGTTATTGAACATCGACATGGCTTCCTCCCACTTAGTAAACTAGTCAATGGTCACAACAATGTACTTATGACCGCCAACTAACATAGGTTTCAAAATCCATGAAATCCATCCCCCACTTGCAAAAGGGATCGGCCAAGATCACAGGATGAAGAGGGGTTGGTGGAGCCCTTGCCTTAGGGACAAAAAATTGGCAATTATGACAATGCTTAACTGCTTGAATACAGTCAGAAAAAAAGGTGGGGCAAAAGTAACCAGCCCTAATGATCTCTTTGGTAGTGGCCACCACAAGCACCACTATTATAGTCATTAATAACCTGCTCAGCCTCATAAAGTGTGAGACATTAATGCAAAATGATGTAAACTCCTCATTGGTAAAGGAGATCACCGATGAGGATATATCAAGGAGCTTGGTGACAAATGCAACAACGATCATCGTGAGATAGGTGAGGACCGAAATATGAGTGTGCAAGTAAAAAAGAATATAAGTATACCAAGGATCGTATAATGAAATGGTGAACAGTTTTTTATCAGGGAGATATCATCATTGAGAGGTGGGTCAGCTACACCTAAAGGTAAATAAAAAAAATAAGATTGGCCAAGGCCATCTCTTTCTTACTCTTGGGAGTAGTTAATTCAAGACCAGATTATTGAATGATTACAATACATCAAGTTCAATTTCCATTAATGATACGCCTACTCAGGAGATACAACATGGGATTCAAATTCGCAACCACCTTGGTCTTGCTGGTGAAGATGTAATGACCCAACTTTTTAATAGATAAAAATGACAACTAAAGCTAGATTATCATCATGGTTGTATACAATTAGGGCCAGATAGGTTATTTCTAATGTAATATATAATGTGCTCAGATTGATCTTCTACTTCATGAACTAACACACTAGTTACAATGAACTGTTAAGTGGATACATAAAGGATGTAATCCTTCTGAAAGTCAGGAGGGCTAATTAGAAGTTTTGAGGTAAGGGTACATTTCAGATCATAAAAATATCTACGATATTGAGCCCATCTAAAAGGTATATTATAATATAATAAGTGCAAAAACTCATGCTCATGGGTGGCATAATCAGGTATAAACCATTGCAATAAATTGGCTTTGCCTTGCTCTCCTAATGTCAAGCAAGCTTTTCCTTGAAGGCTTTGCAGTTTACATAAAGTTTTGGGTGTAGGTAGCTTAAGGATGGCTTTAACTTTTCAAAGGTAAATAATGATACCCTTCTTAGAGACAATGAATCCCAGCAGGTGGCTAGCAGGAATGAAAAAAACACACTTTAGATGGTTCAAGCAATGAATTAATAAGTTCTAAATACCGCATCTTTTCTTAGTTCCATATATCGCTCAAGGCTGGGCCATTCAAGGCACAGGCCTGACGCAATTTATGACCACACTCGCACACAGGAGCGGACCTCTACTTCATGATGACAACCAGTTGTACCTCAAGATGAAAGATACCAGCCAGAGGATTTATCACGCATACCAGTTACAGGGAGGGGCTACCTCCTATACCATTAGCATAAAAAATGAGGGAATCACATAATTCACAAACATATTGCGCTTTTTACAACCAACATAGTTTAATTGCGGTAAATAATCAGTTGCTGCTTTCCCTATACAATGTTCCAATTTCCCTATGCGATGTTCCAATATGTGCTTCCCCAATGCGATTATGTTTTGATTCGATCCACCAGTCTGCTGTTTATCCTAAGTTTATGTACCCGGTCCTGCTCTCCTGTTCCTGGCCCTTCCCTCTCCCTGTCCTTTCCTGTACTGTCCCTTTCTCTTCTATGTCCTGTGTTGCCTTACTGCCCCCGCCCTGACCAATCAAAATATTCCGACTGTCTAGAGGAGAGCGTTAACATAAATAAAAGAGGATGAATAATAGCGTTAACATAAGTAATAGAGGTGAGTGACTGATGGGTAACAAGATCCCAACAGGAGAAAGATATGGTAAGGATCTCTATAATATACCTAACTTTATGGAGGAAAGAACCCCTTCTTCAATAGCCAATTTCATCTCCTCCAGGGGTGGATCCCCCAGGTGCAGATCGAGACGCAGTTCCAGCAGATCCTACAGGGACAAATCCATATGCATAACCTTGCTAAGCATCCATTTAAGTTGAGTCCCATTTATATTAGTCACATGCACCTATTATGAATGACCCATTCGATGTATTATGGATGGGCCTATTATGGTTGACCCAGTTATAGATCAATATTAACCAGTTGGAGATCGAGATTGATACCCCGTTGGAACAGAGACTACAGAGGCGAAGCCAATTGCATCACCAACATTCCTGCCAATTTCCGATCCAGATCTACCAGATGCCGATAAAGATCCAGCACCTGATTGATAACCAGGAATAGGCAGGCAGAAAGGAAAGGCTGTCGTTGGGTTTATTATTAGCTGACCGAACGGGCGGTTACATAGGTTGCATAATGTGCTGGTAATAAGCCACGACCTATATATTTGGGACTGTAATTTTATAAGACTAAAAATGTGCTATAGCTGCTGCTTCTGCGACTCAATTCATAATCGTTCAAGACTGCTAACTACTGAATCAACTGTTTCATCATCGAAAGCAACTGGTCAGTCGACTTCTGAATCTACTGCGAGGAGACTACTTCTTTCAAAACCTTACTTACTTACTGGCTTTAAATACGTTACGCCTTATCGCTCTCCTTCCCTTCAGATATAGAGTGTGCTTGGGCCCGAGGTAGAGAGAGCGAGGATAAAGGCCGGGTGGACCTCTTCATTCAATGCATAGAAGGACTAGCTTTTATAGGAAGGGTCATTTAGACGAACTGGTATTCTTCCTCGTCCTCCTTATCCGGTGCTCAGTCAGAATGAAAGGTCTGATGGAGTGTACCGTTCTATCCCTGGTGAATGAAGTGCCGGGCAGCGTGGTCGGTGCAGATGGAAGAATAGCAGAACCTAAGAAAGGAAAGATGTTAGGCTCTATTATCTCCTTCCTTATAGCGTACTGAACAAAAGGCACTAACTGCGGACTGGACCTTCCTTTAGGAGAGGAGCAGCATACTGACAAACACCCGGAAGAACAAAGGGAAATAAGAGCATACGCCTTAGAGAAAGAAAGAAGTAAGTAGCTCCGGCAGGCCAGCTCGAGATTGATTATGAATGAAGCGGGAAATGACGCCAGTCGCAGTAGTAGGGAGGGACTTCTAACCAGAAGAAGTTCAATGGTCTCCTATCTCTCTCTCGGCTGGCTCTCTAAGCCCCCAAACTGAGATACCCGCCCGAAGATCCCGTGAGATGAACAAAATTTATATAGGCCTATCTCATTAAAGCCTCAAAAGTAAAATAAATCGGCCCTGAGAATGAGTTTGATAGTGGACTTTCACACCCTTTCATTCTCATCTGAAACCCGGCTTTATTGCAAGGGAAAGGGAGAAAAAAAAAGGAGTTTGGAAGAGTTGGGGAGAGATGCGTATCCAATTGGACATAGAGGGAGGAAGGAGTGGTTTATCCAAGCATTGAAATTGAAAGGCAGAAGAAAGCTCGATCTTTCTCTCTCTGTTACCCCTACTCTTCTGCCGGGGATGGGGCTCAATCTCCGCTTGGAAGGTCACAGCAAGCATATAGGACTAGGGGCAGGAACTTTAGTATGTCTATGATTGATCTGACAAATGCGCCAATCAGCCAGTAGTTTTTAGTTTAGCGTAAATTCCGGCGCTCGTTCTTATGGAAAACTCGCCCGGATGCTACTTTATTAACCATTCTTTCGACCTTCGCCTTTGCTTTCTTCGCTGCTGAATAAGCAGGGTATGGAACTGGCTACGCCTTTGCATCATACCTAGAAGCTATAGCTTATGTTGGGACCGAACTCCTAGGAACACATAGTTTGGCATATAACTTCATAAGCATCTGAAACCGCTGCTTCTGGTTCTTCAACGGGTGGATCAACTAGCTCAGATGCTGGTGGTTCTTAGTAAATGAGGTAAACTTAGTCAACTGGCGCAGGGTCTTATGCTTCCACCTTTTTGACCCCTTTTTTCTTTTTATTGGAACTGAATCAACAACAATTGGATCCGCTGCTTTTGGATTTATATCTGTGGGTGCTAAATATCCAACCACTGGATATAGCTCTTCAATCCAAGATTGGAGTTTAGGTATTATAATATGCATGCGTCTTGTATGGGGGTTTTTTACTTCTTATGGAAAGCTCGGGACGTGGACTGTAAGGTGATTAATTATTATACCCCGGCCTAGTTCCTTCTGTACCCAATAGTTCACCGCTCCGTCTTGTTCGGTAAGAAGGTGAAAGACGGATGGGATGAGCTGGATGATAAGCCGGGCGAACCCACTTCGGAAGAGTCATCATGCTTTTGTTGGTGCTGGTTTAACTGGTTTTGCTCGGGCAACTGGATCATCAACTGGAACTGGGCTTGGCTAGGCTGCTGGATTAGGATCTTGCAATGTACCAAAAGTAGGAACAAAGGAGGTGCGCATAAAGTCGGAACAAGCTGGCCAAGCTATAAAAGGAAAAGGCTAGCTAGGATGTGCAAAAAGTCGGAACATCACTTATTTAAACACGTGCATATCCCGGAACGTTACTTCTAGGAACAGGTAGGGATGCTGCTATAAAAGAAGCTGTGGCTAGGATTGGTGGATCTACTTGGTCAACTTATGGCGCTGAATCTAGTTCTTATCCAAGTTATATTCCTTATAGTAGTAGTGGTGGGCTCTTACCCTAGTAATATTGGGTCCTCTCCTAGGTATCCTATATATCCGAGCGAGGTATTCTCCTAGGTATCCAAGGTATCCTAAGGAATTATACTGAGTATTCTACTGGGTCTACTTTTGCTAATGGATCAACTGATTCTTCTACTAGGGCAACTGGTTCAAATGCTACTTATGCTGCTGGTGAAAAGAATGAATAAACTACTGCATCAAGGACGCCCATACTGGAAGGAATGCTCCTGGTGCTTCTACTGGTTTTACTGTTGCTGGATATGATAATATGCCTTTTTTATTTGATGCGATATAAGGAAAGCAAGTCTCTCTCTTGCGTTAAGGCCAGTTGTGGAGGTTTAAAAAACTGCTTCTTCAGACGAGTTTCCTTATTATACGATGCATGCCATTGCATTAATTGATGATGTGAGATAGTCAATCTTCTTCATGCGAGAGGTATAATATAATTAGGCGTTATTGGCTTTCGTCATATAGTGGTTATTTGCGTGCAAACAAATGAAGTATACATAGATCCACAATATTTACTAGGTAATGGGAGTAGTTTGGGTCATAGCCCACAATAGTAAAATATGTACGGGTTCAAAGTTAATTACCTCAAATATATTGATTTATTTAGCTTTTTAAGGATAAGCGCTATCGACATGCTTATCGACCGTAAAACGCCAGTGATAATCTTTCTTTTTTAGCGCCACATAAAGCCTAACGGTCAGTTCAGGGCGGCTATAGATTGGGGCAAGGAACCCCCGTAACGCACCACACCAATACCTACGCCAATACCACACTTACGACCGGTTTCTTTTTGAGAGGGCTTTATCGAAAACACTGGAATCGCGGTACCCCTCGAACTAACTCGTAACGACATAAGTGCGACACGAATCGTAACAAGCTGGGAGCGGGAAGGATATCTACAGGGTGGTACTCAGATCCCCACGAGTTTGACCCATAGGGAGGAGGAAATATCCATAATATATAATGTAATTACGCCATTCACTATTTGGGCTACTAAGAAGAAATCTTAATAGGAGATGTCCCCCATAAATAAAATTGATCCACCTACTATCGGCCTTTTGGGGGAGATGCGCTATTACTACTAGTTGAGCCTGCTTACGCATCCTCTCCCTCTCCCTTTGGTCTAGTCACTCCTTTATTATGGGTTTTACACTAAACAAGGAAGGCATTGTTAGATATTGATAAACTTGTTAACTGCTATAAATAAATTACACCATTCTATATTATATATAGTGGTAATCAGAGATTTAGGCAGGAGCTTTCACCATCCTCGTGACTGGATGGTTTCCGCTTGGGGGGCCCATAAATTACTATCGAGGTGGATTAGCTTTCTACAGGCAAGCCACTCCACAGAAAGATAACACACTTATCCTTCAGAATTAGCTTTCCTAGTTAGCTTAGTTATTATATACCTCATTAGTTTACCTTATTACCTTTTTTATTAAAACCCTCACAAAGCAAGCAGGCACTGCCCAGACAAGAACACAGGAGCTATACCAGCCAGCCAACAAGATATGAGCCAGCCAGGATAGGCAATGCACCCATAGACCCCTTCGTTACAGACATTCTATTTTCACTTTATTTGAAGCACCATTACGATTGCGGGTATACACACTGCACAAGGGGCACCATTACCATTATGATAGCAGGATTATCCTTGGTTAAGCAGTCAGAGAATTAACCGGTGTTTTAGGGGAACCCCATTACCATAGCAGGAACAGAAGACTGCCCCCCTTTTTTAATACGGTTTACCCTCCTAATAGTAGGCACTCGGGTAGTAGCATGACGCCCAGCAACATTATATTTTTCTTTTGGCTTTTACTGGCGAAGAAAGGAAGCACGTATCTTTTACTAGCCCGGTCGTGCAAGAGGCGAACCCCATTACCCTACCAGAGCACACTGCCTCGCCACTCCCGCAGCCAACGCCCCCAGGCATGAGCTGGTCATAAGACTGCACATTGGGTAGTCACTCCAGCCACCTTTTGATGGATATGATTTATGATCTGATCTTGGGGCTTATCTCGACCCCCTGCCTGCCTCCTTTCCCAATTTCTTCGCCGCATTTGCATTGATGCTCCGATGTTTGAGAGGTGCAGCAATCAATGTGGGCAAGCTTCGAAGGGATAAAAGAAAGTTCTAAGTAACGAAAGACCCTTTCTCTGCCCGACGATGACACCCTTATGCCGGGGGTAGAACGGTTGATACAGCGCGTTTCATTTTCAAATGTAATTAATTTCTTGATACCGAACCCGCCCTTCCATCCATTGGTGAAGGGCTGATTCTATTTCCATTTACCCTAGATAGTTTTTTTATAGAAGTGCTCCAACCTACCTAATTGCAGTAACTCGAATTTCCATCCATCTCTTTATTTTACTAGCAAAGAAGCCATTACCCCTTCCTTGTTTGATCTACCCGTTTTAAGAGAGGGAATTCCAGCCCCAAGGGGAATAGCCCTTGGAAACCAGAGCATGCAATCCTTGTAAAGTTGAGATAGATATGATTCGCTCGATTCTGAGCAGGGAAATGCCGCCCAGGTTCAACAATAGATAGATAGATGGGCGGGGTCGGGGCAACCAGAGTGAGAATGAGAAGCCCATAGATTAGCACGGAATATTTTGCAATCCGAAGATTTGCACTACTTACTTATATGTCGCTCAGGGCTGCCAGCCAAATTGAATGCTTTTAAATCAGAATAGGGTGATCGCTCGCTGATGATACCCTCAATCTATAAATAAGGTTGGACGCCCATTCATTACCTAATCAAAATATTTCCGGTTAAAAAACATGCCCTGCGCCCTATTAACCCATTTCTATCTGCGTATATCTATCGCGGGAAAAAAGCATCAAATATAAGATATGATCTTTTGCCTTGAATGCGCGAAAAAGGGATTAGGAATAAATCATATATAAGATAAATAATTGGTTTACCGGTGACGAAATTATCATTATTTGAACTAGCCAATAGCGCAGGCGTATTTTATTCTTAATTATATATCGCTCAAGGCTGCTCGAACGCTATTTTCTTCGCTCGCGGAACAAAGACTCGGAGCGGCGCTTCAATTAATTCATGATCGTTCAAGACTGCGCTAGGGCAGTTCATAAATTACCAGGAATAAAATTGGCCCACTCGTGTGATCTGGCTGGGGAATAACAGGAAAGAGACAAGAGGGGGGAAGGGAAAGAACAGGCCGTGACGCCTATTGGTTGGTTAGGGTCAGAGATACTAACTGGTCCAGAGAGATAAAACCTCTCCCTCACTTACTACCTGAAATAAGTTAGGGGGTGGTTTAGTGGGATAACCCCCACTAGTTTTAGGAATATATAAATGAAAGTGTAGAATGAGCTATCCGTGGGTAGAGCCCTTCACCGTTCGTTTTCCAGTTCTCTCGGAAATATGTTTCCTGTCGATTCAAGCTATATATAGTATGGCAATCTACAGATGATGCCTCTTCCAGTGGGAGCCGAAGTTAGATATTATCTAATTTGCTATCCAGAGGTATATTGAAGTTATCGATTAAAACATTGGTTTTGGACACAGAATTGAATCTATCTTTATGGATGGAGGGAGCTTCACAACGATAGGGACGAATGGTAGTTCGCGTTACCCTCCCTCTCTTTGAACCTTGTAAGTAAATGATCGAACTCACAGATAGAAACTTAGTGCCATTTGATGAGTAACTAAGAACGAGGGAGAGGGATACGGGAAGGATGAAGTAATGGAAGAGAAAGTAATTGCTAGTAGTAACGACTTGTCACGATCCATTGGTTTATATATCATCCATGTTCTAGGTGTGTCGGGATACATTATTTTCGCTAAGCGTATATAATAAAATTGGGTGAAAGGGTCCACCCCGCGACGAAGGATGGAGGTACTAACTGCCCCAAGACCAAGGGGGGTAATAACCATTATTTTAGCCCCTGTCCTCTCCGAACCGCAGGAGATAGTTGCCCATCATACGGCTCACCAACTTCACTTGCTCCAATAATGTTAGGTCGGGGGAGCTCAGTCGGGTTCACGAACGAAGGTCCTCCTGAGCTAGGCTAGTAAGATCCTGATCTTACGCATAGCGAAGCTAACTCAGGCACAGCCCTGAGCATATAAACACAGTAAAATGGAAAAAAATATAAGTGAAGTATGGACTCTATTTATCTATTTATTTCCCTCAAAGAGCATAGCGTAAGTAGCGGAGCCCATGGTTTGTTTTTTTTGGTTGGTGAAGAGGCAAGGGGAAGGGATGGGAAGGAAGGGGCAGGATAAGCCGAATTTGTGCAAATCGATCTCTTTACCTTTCGAATGCTGAAAATGCAGTTTTTTGGGGGGTTTTAATGCTCAGAGCTGCTCATTCTTTATATATGTAATTATGCTAGATTCGGTAGGGAAGAAAACTGGAATAACACTAGATTCGGTTTGATTCGTTTTCCAGGAATTCTTTATATATGTAATTATGCAAGGACTTCTTCTTCATGGATAACTTATAAAGAACAAGTACATGAGCTAGCAATTTGAACTGTTCAGGACAGGTTTTATATGATTATATAAGGTAACATTTTAGAGGGCAGGAACTTGTGAACTGCGGTGGTGAAATATAGGGATAAAGACATTTTATTCTTGCGAATCGCGATGATCATGTCAATTTTTATAAGTTTATTTACGAAGGGAAGTTTCTTGAATGCTAAGGGGCCGGTTATCTATGCTCAGGGCAGGTGTTTCCTATGTATGTTTAGGAAAAAAAGTGATATTAATAAGGGGGCCGGCTTCAAATGCTCAGGGGTAAAATTAATAGATTAAATAGATCATTTGTAAAAGTAACCTATTGCTGCAGCTAACTTATTAGATAAAATAGGCATTTTTCAAAGTCACGCATGGTAAATTAAGTAAGCAAAAGGTGACCTATTGTAAATTGCCTTTGTACCCCGTCAATTGTTAAAGTGAAAAGGTGGCGTATCGGTTATCAATTCTACTACATGACCTGGTAATTTTGAGAGCGCGAACCTGGCCTATCAGTTAGTCAATTTATATGCATGAATCTGGCACTTTAGCTGGTTCATTCCCCCATGACGAACATGGCCTTAACTGGTAAATTTGAGAGTTAGAAGGTGGCCTATCAAGAAACGATTGTGTTAGATATTAGTACTTAATTTCCAGTTTGAAGGTAAGGATGATTATTTCACTCTAATTCTAAGTTCTTTCATTATCGCCCAACTTATAGCGCCAATCTGTTGATGGGGTTGTTTGACTCAACCAACTTAGATAGAACAGTGTTAATTATTCCCACTTGAAAGGGAATTATTACTCCCAAGGCTTCGAATGTAAGTTCATGACTGCATGGATACCTAAAAAGGTAGATAGATTGGTTGTTCTAACTAGGTGTTTTTTAAATGAGAAGCAGAAGACTTATTTTATTTACTAAATGAATGTCCTATAACCTAAATTCTATCCTCCTCAGTGCCAGTTCTGTTGGTGAGAGGGCATCAAGTGAATAGAGGCAGCTTTCAATTTTATTAGGGTACGGCAAAATTAGAAATGAAAAAAGTAAATGAACTTGCGAATTAATTGAATTAAAGCATTTAAAGTGCAGTTGCAAGGTGAAGCAAGTCCTATCTAGCCTAATTATAACCAGTGTGAAAATAAATGAAAAAGAGAGTAAGGGTTAGATAGAAATAAAGAAAATGAAAGCCTGTGAGAACCCTTAGCTCCGGTTGTGTATTCTGGAAAGTAGCGAGATCTGAGTCCAACCAACTTTGGATAAACCTTCAGTCTCTGACTCAGAGTAGTTCAATTAAAAAAGGAATAAATAAAGATAGCAGAACGGGGTATGCATAACCACCAAATTACTTGTGCAGATAATACACAGTATTCCAAGAAGTATTTATAATAATGTATTTTCAAAAGTGCACAAAGAGTGAAAAACTGGACTAATGGGATGGAACTGCCGATCCTGGGAATGAAAATCAACCGAGTTTCAGAAATTAAAGTGCTCGGTTTGGAAACCTAAAAAGAAAAAGCGAATCTAAAGGGAAAGAAGCTAATTCCTATGCTATCAAAAGAGAAAATGGGTATAAAGAAGCTTATAGATTCAATAGAGCTTACTACTAGCTTAACTAAGGTGATATAGTTATAGTTAATAAGCTTAAGAGGGTATCATAGGTACGATATAGTATCTTATACCAATCTGCTTTGAGTTCCATATCACTGTTATCTTTGTAACTAATACATGGGAATCATAGAAGAGAGATAAGGGTGAATACATTACTCAGCTTAAGCTAATCCAACTCTATTCACTAATAAAAGCTGAAAGAGCGTGTTTAATGATATCGAACTAGAACAGAAACAAGCATATCTAAGTATTTAGCTTACATTACACCTATGACCACATTAGCTATTGGAATACAAGATTATTTCTTAGGTAGAATACTGTATGCTATTACTCTATCCTTAACCTGTATGATTAATATGGACATTCTAGTATACACTAGAGTAACACTTAAACGTACTTGTAATAAAAGACCAATATGATACAATGTAGATTAGGTAAACACAATACTCATATAAACTAGACAAACTTACGGATCTGGATATGATTTCCATAATTAATGGGTTAGCTAATCAACAAGGGTTATAGATCTCAGTACTTGTTATCACCTTTGTAATGATTATTAAAATACGTAATGCAAGGGATATGCTAAGCTGAACACTACAGACTCGTAGCTTAGTAATGACCAAGTAGTGGCAAGCTAGTTCATAATAATCACCATTTATATTAATTACAGCTTGGTACGTAACCAATAACTATGGCTCATATGGGCTTAGTGCTTACATATGATAGACTAGTCTCATTACGATGATCAAGTAGACTGAATCTGTATAAGCTCAGGAATCATGCTTGTTTATCACAGTTTCAAGGTTTAATGGGGTTACATAAGCACACACGGCATATTCAGTAATTAATAAAAGCTTACTATACATGGAGATAGTTGAGTAAATCAATGGGGTTCATAGTAATCAGGTTCATTACCTAGAGTGATAGCTTTACCCATAAGAGTAATGCAATAGATTAGAGCACGTACAGAGCTTGATTGAGCTTAACTAGTGTGATTCCAGTACAGGGATACTTCTTGCACAACCTGTATCATAAGCATAGGGTAATCTTATTCATATTAGTAAACGTCTCTAGCATTCACATCTCTTATCTCAGCTGGGTATGATAACCTTTATGAACATGCTTAGGCCATTACCTTACTATGATTCTACCTTAATTAGTCTGTATACAATACCGATTGGCCGTTTACATATTACATATGGATACGAAGTAAGGCCTATATGGTGTTGGTATAAAACCACTAGGAGGTATATTACTTAAATAAGGGAGATCAATACTAGATAACAGAGCAGTAACTGGAATACGAGTGAGCTAGATCATACATGCAGAGACTAGTAATATGATAAAGACTACTGGGATTCATAGGTTAATATGTGATATGGAATCAATACTGGTACTTGTTTACCTTATTTAACTAAGAGAAAGTGTTCAGCTTTAATGCGCTCTAACCATTGATTAGCTTCTACATAGTAATCCCATATAAACCATTCAGCAGAGCCCCAGTAATCATGGAGTTAAAACTAAGCATGATAACCATGTATCAATAAAGGTAAAGCTCAGATTAGCTCCTCATATTGCATATGATACCAGTATAAGATAAGGACAAAGCTGGGATGTGATGAGTGATTAAAGCCCATTGTAATGTTTAACTAGCTCTTATTACTTATGTTACCTATATAAGCTGTAAGCTAACGAGTCAATACCAAACCTTATTGAACAATGACGTAAGCTGTTATTAATACCATTAGTATAAGCTCGATAAACGGGTAAATTACTGTGATCATACCATATTAGCTTGTCAATAGTTCATAGTAAGCTTACATAGTATAGTATATAAGATAAGCTTAATCGCACTACTATTACGGCTTATTCAATAGACTTTTATTACTCTTATTATGCTAATACTTACACTATATTATAAATGATACTAGCTTTACCATATATAAGGATAGAAGATGTGATACTAGCCCATATGTTACCTGATAAAACACATGGAATTATATCTACTGCATTTATTAGTGGCACTGATAGAGCTAATGAGACTGGTTAGAGCTTAGTTACAAGCATGGTATTGAGCTTTCTCTTTATTACTAATATAAGCTTTGTTATACAATCCCAGTTATATGCGTCTGAACCATTACACTAAACACTATGCTCCTTCTATGTGATCAAATCAAGGGAGATAGTACACTTATCACCATTCCATATGGGTTATGTAAATTACAACACCATGTATAACATCACTATTCTGGTGCTTATATATTACTATGAACTCACTTGTTACACTAAGCTTAGCTTATATTATAGAAACGTATCTCTGCTTAACTTAGCTCATAGTAATGAATCACAGTGCTTTGTATGAGCTTAATGACCGTATTGTAACTTTAGTAGTAAGCATTATGTTAACTCTATTGCTCATATTACACTATGTCAATAACAGTAATCCATATAAGTAACTCTATATTAGTAGTCATTACATTACAGAGATAGGATTCAACATAATCAATGGAGAAGATAGTAATATCACACATAGCTTATATTACAGTATAAGTGCTTTCCTCACCATGTTAACCATTACTGTTTAAGTGTCAGCTTATCTTGTTTCATGGTTCCAAGAGCTTAGACTAGTGCATATCAGTATAATGGTGCTTACTTCATCTTAAGCTTTTACATTGGCTTACTTATCTATAGTTATTAGTGTTGTATTTACTAGTAATCAGTGTGTTTATGATTAGGTAAATAAACATATTACTTTTTTCATTACTAGTTAGATACGAGCTTATCATGAGCTTAGACGTATTCAATGTGCTTATGTGAACAGAGCCATATTATGCATAATAGTTACACGTGTAAGCTTGAGACCAAACCTATAGCTAGATATGAGTTATAGTTGATAGTACTAATTAGGTCTAATACTTATGGTTACGATTCCTTGTTATGATCTGCTTATGTAACGTTCAACATAAGTTACTAGTGTGAATACAGCTAGGTTTGATTACTAGGTTATGATTGGTTCCTAGTTAATACCTTTATCAAGTGCAATAACTAAGGTGTTTCCATAATACAAGAGGTTTTATAAGCTTAGTAATACTATGTACAGATTATGAGTATGCGTTACTTATGTAATTACCAGAACCTTTCCATACTAAAACAGTGCTGCATAGAGTCAAATATGTATAAAGCTGAGTTCCTATGAAAGCCGATCATAGTAATGAAAGAGTGGTGCTTACTTTAGCCTATTCAAACCCTTACATCATCTGTAATCTTTGTTGTAGTTATCTGCTTATAATTGTAACTAATACGTGCTTTACTCCCATAATAGATTGAACAAGGATTGATTACAGATAAACAGGTAGGTTAATGTAGGTGTATTCAATAGAACACATATTTACTATTATAGACCCAGAACTAGCATGTGATTACTTATACATACCAAACTCGATATTACTCATATGTTATAACACGTCTCTAGTTCTCCTTATTATAAGCTCTGAAACCCATTGCACTCATAGATCGTACTTACCCTAATTATGTGTATTAGTTCAGCTTAGGTGTCTTCACAGGTATCATGTTTACATAACTAACACAGTACTTTTGTAGTTAAACTATATAGAGTTAGCTCATAGAGGTTAAATAAAACCTGATCCAGGTGATACTATAAGAATAAAGCACAATGCAGCCTTTCTACTTACTTATGGTAATCATTCTACTCTATATGCAGATACCGTATAGATTTGATAGACTCCAACATGCCCCTTCAAGTCCAGAGTAAGAGTTAAAGTATGAGTACATCTACTTGTTGAGATTGATAGCTAACAATGGGATTACCTTACTATTAATGTATAGTATCCTTATAGCTTATGTTATACTTATAAGCCAACTAGTATGATCTATCCATAATAACTTAGTACATAGTGAATACAGGTAATCACTATTATGTAAGCACTATTGTGTGAAGTAATCACCTCTTTCATCGTATTACTTCTATAAACAGGTAGTAACATAGAGAACAGTGCACTTATATTAAATATAACCATGTTATTACACTATCTTACCTTGTTACAGATTGAATACATAATGTAAGCTGCTTGATCATAGCATAACTGGTATATACTATTACCATTACTATCATGTTTAGTTATAATGTTCTATAACACCAGCTTGGTATCGTAATTCCCGTAATCATCAGACTAGTGTTAATCATGGAGCTTACAGTATTTGCATAAGTACTAGGTATGCTGTATTACTCTATACACTTAGCTCCTTGTTTAAGCTCATAAATCCCATCCTATTATTACCATTGATCTAAGCAAGTATGATTATAATCGTGATTCTATAGTTAAGACTAGTAAGTTTGCATATCATGTATAACTAGTACTCATTGGTTATGATTCCACTGTATATGCTAATAGTATAGGGTAAACATGAGCCTCATGGTACTTGTACTAATAATTACATAGTGTTCATTGATTACGTGATTACACTTATGAAAAGAGTACTTACAATGACCGTTAACTTATACCAGTACTTAGCCAATTACACCTGTACAAGCTCTTAGTTATATCTAGCTTTATTTAATAGGGAAACATAGTAGATAGTATAGTGTGTAAAGTTCTTGTATCGATATTACTATACCTAGTATTCACTCTACATAACCCTTAACCTAGTTAATATTAAAGCAATGGTTATCATAGTCAGCTTTACTTAGCAGGTAACTCATGTTAATTGAATACAGAAAAAAGCTTATCCCATTGTATAACTGTAATCAATCATCGCCCAAACTATACTATGCTTTTTACTAGTAAAATAAATAGTAAGATTCACTAGTGATGCTTATACTCTTATAGTTACAGAGACCATTCCAGCTTTAGCTAATCAGTAATCAATAGGTACAGCTCTGATTAGTGTAAGTATTACTGTGATTCCCTATTAAGTAAGCATGTTCTATAGCTATTACATACTTTCACTTACACTATGTATTTAAAATAAATTGTGCATGAAAGTAATAGTTTTTGCTTATTAAAGGCCCCTAAGAGTTATAAAAGCTGGGTTTTTTTATATAGCTTTTTGGTCATTTAGGTACTTTTACCTATTGTAAGGAAAGGCTTGCTTGACCAAAGGTATACTTGCTTGACCGAAGGGAGGGCAAGGGAGGGCAAGGATTTTATAAAGGTTTATAGGTAAATATTCCATTTTAGCCGGTTTCTTCATGACTAAGTGGTTACTTTAGAAATCAATTTATCTCCTCAATAGAACTCAATAGCAACAATGATATCCCGATAGACATAAATGGTTGTTTATCTCCTCTTTATTTTACGTGGATATATCATTCAGTAGCTCTAGGTAGAGGAAAAGTATGAATTTCCCTAAGCAAAAGCCCGGCTAAGGTTGATAATTGAGGTTGAGGGTCCAACATTTGACTAAGGAATCTATAAGGTACAGGTTCGGGGCGTAAAGTTGCTAATTTTCCTAACAAATCTCGTATCTATAAATGCTACTAAAAAGGGGCCCGTAAATGAGCTTTGTTGCTTCGACCCGTCCCTGAAAACATGAGCTTGTTTCGCTGAGCCCTAATGCTTGTGTTGCTGATAAAAAAAGATATCGCTGACGGTGTTCCCTGCTGTCCTATGATGCCCTTACCGCCTCTGTCTCAGTTCCTATTGGTCCTTGCACCTTTACCTTTTCATTTACAGGAGAAACTAACCTTGCTTCTCTAGCTCCCTTTGCTTTTACTGTCCCTACTTCTGTGGGGCTCTTTCTACTTCTGCAGGTGAACCCTTAATTTAGGAAAGCAGGTAAGTCTTTAATCTGGCTCTCTACCCCCGATCTCGGGCATGAAGGTAAGAACTCCTACCTCGACCACGAACATATGAATCTATACTAGTGTCCAACTTGGTTAGATAGCTCTATTTCTTTTCTCTATGTTCCTGGGTATTTATCTGAAACATCCGCATATGGATTTGTATCTACTAATGAGACTACTGCTTGGGGTAATGGATCTGTTCTTAGTGCTATATGAAATGCTTAATCTGTATGTTTTCTGGGGTATGGATCATGCGGAACTGGACTACGAACATTATAAGGAGCTGGAACTACTGAATCTACTGTAAACTACTGAGCCAACTGGATCTCCTGCTACTTTCGGCTATGGGTATCGATCTGGAACAGCATAAACTGGAGCACGATAACTAAGGACTGCATAACGATCATGAAGGTCATATGGATATTGAACTAAGGGAAGGTCAGGGTATGCTACTAACCACGGGTATGCCAGGAATGCCCCTCGGGTTCGGGTCATAATATAAACGTCTGGGTGTTCCTGGGGTATGCTACCAATCCCTAGGGTGCTTATAAGGATGGCGTGGAATAGCTTTCTATACCTATGGACCTACTATGTACGGGTAACATGTAATCATCCCACTGTTTGGGGTGCTCGCTACTAATAGTGATGGGTCACCGGATCTCGGTTTCGATCTGGATATGGGTCTAGGTATAAATCTGTAGTTGGATCATCTGTATCTGTCCCTGCGTATGGATATGCTATGGGCTATTTATTTCGATCTATAACTGGAACTAGTCCTCCTGCTGTCCGTGGTTATGTATTTTAACTTGGTCAACTAATAGGGGTGTTCCTTTCACTCGGTAAACATCTGCATAATCGACTGCTTAGTAAACTGGTTAAACTACTGCTACTAGTGCTGGGTCTCAATTCCTAAGCTCATAATCTATCTTACGAAGGTCCGAATCAACCAACTGAATCAACTACTGAATCACCTGAATCAAGGGCCTCGTGTGCTTTGTAGGCTTATTCTACTGGTCCAACTTATTAATTTACTGCCCCTTGCCTCTTGGAGGAAAGTGAGTACCTGCTGTCAAAGGACCTTTTGTTCTTGGAACCATCCACCAACACCAGAAGCAAAGACAACAAAGCAAGAGAAAGCAGATAAAAACTTTGATAGAAAAGATAGAGGAAGGGTGGTTTTGTGGGGGTTTGTAATATCCCCCGGCCAAGCTGTTAAAGATAGCAAAAAGTAGTAGTTTTAATTGCTAATTGTTGAATTCATAAAAATGGTTTCAATTATGAAATTACTTACTAGGATTGGGTTTGATCTGAATTATAAACATAAGGTTCATTAATAAGCATCATTGGTTTTATCTATTCATTAGCTAGGTTGGATCATTAAATACATCATTAAATTGTCGAGATTGCATCGTATAAAAAGATTTATACATATTTTTACTTACTGCGACGGACTCGTACTTCACGCTATACGGACACATGGCATGCTTTCTAGCAACAAACTAGTTGCACCCCATAAAAGGTACACCGCGATCTCCGCCCCTCAAAAAATGTTTATTTTACGAAAGGCTTGCTTGACCAAAGGGAGGGCAAGGTTAGACAAACACGAAATTGCTGAATACGATGCACCCTTACATCCTTAAAATGCCTAAACCTCACAACATAAAAGCCATTAGGTCGTCACATTGATGTTATTTGACACTTCGTAGATGGCTTTGTAAAAGTTTATCATCCTCTAACTTACAAAGGTACACCCTTTTGGGGGGATGAGGAGTGTAAAAAGGGCTTTAAGCAACTTAAGAGCATGCTCCTTTTACCTCCTATGTTTATTTCTTCTAAATTGGATCATCTCTTCCTGTTATATGTCTGCCTTTAATAAGCCATATCCATTGTCTTTATGCAGAAGAATGATGATCAGAGAGCATGTGCTATTTATTTACATAACATCAGTAGGACCCTGGCTAATTAAAATACCTGTTATATACTTATAGAAAAGCTATGCCTTACTATTATGTTTGCCACACAGATACTCTTACACTATCTGTTTAGCTAATAAACCCATAATATTATACCCCTTATAATACTTTACTTCCAAGCCTGCTTTGTCTGGTCATGTTACGAAGTGGATTCTGTTATTTTAGGAGTTCGACATGCATTTGATTGCCTATAAGTCTCTAAAGGGCCAAGTCATACCTTATAAACTCGTTGATTCCTTCCTAAGTGCTCACAAAGTTATTACACCTAGCCTATATAACCCTTAGCCTGTAAGGAACCTCTCACTGAGCCTTCTTTCATTGTGAAACTTGACACCTAGACTCTGTACTTTTATGACACCGGGACAAAATTAGGGGTTGGTACTAGCATCTACTTTATTCCTCCTGAGGAGCAAGCTCCCCTCTATTTAACTTATAGGCTAGACTTTACCTATACCAATAACATCATTGAGTATGAAGCCCTTATCCTCAGCTTGTATAGCCTTAAACTTCGTATAAACCTTTTTTAGGCATTTGGTATCTCCTAGCTTGTTATCAACCAGATCCAAGGAAAGTTTAGAGTGTGTTATCCTACTTTTACTGAGTATTATTAGATTGAAACCTGTTTTCTATGATACTTTAAGACCTTCCATGTTAGTTATGTCCTGCATGAAAAGAACTTCCAAGTCAACTTCCTAGTTTCATCTATAGCCTTAAGTGATATTCCCCCCACGTCCCTAACGATCATCTTTTGAGGGAAGTAACCTAGTACCCTAAGAGTATCTCTAAACCTCTTAAACCTGTTCACACACAGTTTTAGCCATTATAGAGGTACCTTCTTATGATCTAGATCACCACGATCTTTATTCACCTACATCTTATTCATACTGAGAGACAAAACTGCCTCCTTATTGGTATCGTAACATTGCGGCTGCTCTTGTTGGAGATGAGCTCCCATCCTCATCTCGCAGGCTTAGAGATCATTAATAATAACAATGTAGCTAATCTATTTTGCTAGCTAGCATTTGTTAATAAAAAGAAAAAGCTTGAATAGTGTCCTTTTTCGCAACATAAACTATCCCAAGGTTTACTCTATCTTGCAAGAAGCACATAGTAGACATTATGGTCACATGCCACCTTAACTAAGATCTTGTACATGGGCTACTACTAGCCACAAATACAAAAAAAATGTAGAAAGATATGTTAACAAATGCAAAGTCTACTAGCATTATATGAGTTTGTACATATATAATCCTGTTACTTAATCTAAATAAAAGCCCCTTTACCATTATTACTATGGGGTTTAGGCCTTATCAGAGCTATACATGCAACCTTTATAATGGCCACAAGTTCATCATCATCATCATCATCATCATCATCATGACTAACTATTGAACCAAATGGGTAAAAGGCCATGCCCCTTAGTTGTATCATAGGACATGTGATTGCGAAATTCATTAGAAACCAGATTATCTATCATTTGATAGTCCATCATACCTTAGTGGCTTACAATGGAAGCTAGTTCATATCTACATAAATAAAAAGACTCCTAGCTAAGTATAAAAGAAAACATAAGTTTTCCACGCCCTACTATATACAGAGAATGGGTAGGTTGAAGCCATAAATATTCAATTACTGGCCATCCTGAAACACACTGTTAATGCTTCAGGTGACCATTAGCACACCAAGCTATATCCTACACTATGGGCTTACCACACTTTCATTATTATTATAAAAGGTCCCACTCAGTGGAAATTACATATCTCCACGACGACCTACTCATTGGTATATAGAGCTAAAGTTATGTTGCCCTAAGAGGTCTTAGTCCCATCACTTAGCATTGCACTACATGATGCTATACCTGATGAAGAGCTTGTCACCACACGTATGGTAGAGTTATAGAGCCTAGATGAAAGGCATCTCAAGCATTGAAGCACATGCAGTAGTACCATAGGTACGTAGTTAGGGTGTGTAAAAAGAAGGTGTTGGCTTAAACCTTTACAAGGGATATACGGTTTTATGTAAGAACTTGAAAGTCACCATGAATCAGGGCAAATTTGAGCCTAATTGGTTGGGCCCGTGGAGATTACAGAATATCCACTTATACCTATGTTATTCTATTTCTTTTGGTTTAGGAGGCTTCAGCCTTATAGTGATAGAAGGCAAGCCTTAACAATATATAGTTAATGGCTTGCCTTTTTATAAGTACCAAGCTTAAGTCTCCTACTAAAGATTGGGTATTCCTTGGTCCTTTCACTATCATCATTTGAGTTTACCTCATTTAAGTCATGAGTAAAAAGGTCTTTTTGGAGTCTGCTCATGCCATCACATACTCACTATATTTGTGTTCACATGTTTCCACTCCATTCCACTCTATTGTTTTACTTATCCACATCAACTCACTTTATTACCATCCACCATGACATGTAACACTACTTATGGTCTTGGATTAGTATAATATTTCCCTCTGTATATGATCATATATTAGCATTAAGTGTGTAAGCATCAATTGGGCTATATATAGATAGAGAGGATACCCATAAAGCCCATAAAAACTAGGGTAGGCACTCTCATAATTTTGTGTACTCATGGGACAAAGCTTAGTCCTGGTTTACACATGGATCTATGCTATTAATAATCATTATGTCTCGGGGTGTCAAAAGACTCGACTCAATCATAAAATCCCAAGAGCTACTTGTATATCCTCTAGGCATATGATGAGCCACAATAAATTATCCTAATAGAGATTTATACTCATCTGCCCATCCATTGTATTATGTTTCCACCTTACTGTGTTCCACTTAAATAGCATGAGTTGGTTCTAAGATGACTGTACAATTCTAGCCCACTTATATATATATATATGTATTAAACCAGACTCTCAAAGTCTCAAAAAGATTACATGTTCATCTACCTATCTTTCTACCAATCCCATAGGTATCTATTATTGGTCTTTATGTTGGTTACACTGCACTATTGAGTAGGGTCAAGTGTTTTCCTTTTAGTCATGTGAGGTTGAAATGGAGATCCTTATAATTTACACTCTACTAATTACGGCTTTTTCTTCTGCACACTAGCTTCTACTTATATTGCTACGTGTATCCCAAGTTTTTATGTTACTTCTCATCAATTTTGCTTTTGCTTCGTATATAAGTGTATATTACAGAATATCCACTTATACCTTTGCATCATACATTTAGTACATTTAGACAATTGCATCCACATCCTACATATTGTGAATATGCCCCTAGGACCCCCTACACAATCTTCACTATAGGCCTACCTACTAACTTTGCATTCCTATTTGATTGAAAACTATGTATAGATTAAGTGGCCCCTTGATGAAGGGTATCACTTAGTCTCTTTTCTTGGTTTCACTTTCTTCACATGCATTAGCTACTATACTACATGTAGGAGTTCACGCTCTGTTTTGCATAAAAAGAGCCTTTATAAACCATCATTCACCTAGCTACACTCTACACTTACACAAGAGTTTACCATTTATAGAATAAAAAGAGCTTTCTACTAGGTTACACACACTTTACTAGGAGCTCACACTCTTCTCCCCCATAAAAAGAACCTAGTCATCAGAGTCACTTACTTAGCTACATCTGATATCTACAAACATATACCTGATAGTTCACTTTCTCTTCTATAATTGAAAGAGTTTAATATTTTACAACTATTTTTGTATAGACCTAATGGCCCCTTCGGTAGTACCCCACTTAAGGTATCCCCTATCTATTCCCTTCCTCATTTGCGTAGTATACCTCTTCTTACGTTGACCATGACACTCAAGGCAATGACTACATCGACTTAGATCTCACAGCTATGTAATACTTGGGAGTTATCACTCTCTCCTACAACTAAAATAGTTGGGAGTTTGCTATATCTCTTATATAAAAATAGGATTATCAAAAGAGGATATGCTTGCAAGTGTTCATATCTAGTCTTATTAGCTATTACACTAGGGGCAATTATAACCCAACCTACTCTTCCATAACCCTATAAATCACACCTGAATCACCACTTACATATAGGTCCCTTATTTTACGGAGCCAAAGGTAAAATTAAGCTTTATTACCATTACATTGCTCTCTCTGATTGTCATAATCCTATTTATTAGTTGTCTTACCCGCTACCCCTAACATAAGGGGAATATCTCTATTAGTAATCAGTCATCTATAGTGGAGCCAAGTCTACCCAGTAGCCTACCCATTGTATCGCACACTCTCATATCATGAGGCAATATGCTTTCACTATTTTTTTGTTTCGTTTGATTGATTGTCTTATTTTCTTATGCTCTTGGTGCTCTCGTTCATTCTTTGAGTAAATGAGGATGTCATCTAAGAATACCTGAACGAAGCGGTCCAAGTACTTACAAAACACACTGTTCATCAAATTCATAAAGGCAATTGGGGCATTTTATAGCCCAAAAGGTAGTGCTATGAACTCATAATGGCCATACCTTGTTCGAAACATGGTCTTTATATATCCTCATCCTTAATCCTCAATTGATGGTACCCTGATCTTAAAGAAATTTTGGAGAACACTGAGACTCCTTTTAGCTGGTCAAACAGGTCGTTTATACGGGGCATTGGGTATCTGTTCCGGTAGCCTTGTGAAAATCTTTGTAGTCAATAAATAATCTAAGAGTCCCATCCTTCTTCTTCACAAAGAGAATTGACGCTCCCTAGGGTGAAACATTGGGCCTTATAAATCCATGATCAATGAGCTTTTGAAGTTGCACCCCCAACTCCTGAAGCTCAGGTACTGTCATACGGTAAGGATATTTCGGTATAGGTTCAGTCCCCAGTTTTAATGGTATAGAAAAAGCAAATTGCCGAACTGGAGGCAAGCCTGGTCATTCCGGGGGAAACACATCCTGGTATTCTGCTAACACTGGTTGTAGCTGAGCGGAGTAATTTTATCCCTCACAAACTGCCTCTACGGCGTATATTCTACAACCCTTCTTCATGCACTTCCTGGCCTTCTTTGCTGATATGAAACACAAAGTGATCTCTCGCTTGATTCCCTCAATCACCCTTGAGTCACCCAAATCATCTTGACAATGAACTACCCTTTTGAAACAGTCTTCTATAGCTCGGTGGGATTCAAGCCAATCCATTCCAATAATTAGGTCATAGGATCCTAGGGCTGTACTATATAGTTTCATCTTTGTATAACAATCACCAATCTGGACGACACACTCCTTTACAAGGGAACCTATGGATTGCTTAACTCCTAAAGCCATCTCTACCAGTTTGAAGTCATCTTTCACTTTGGCTTTCAAACCACAGCTAGTAAATGCAAAATGTGAAATAAAACTATCTGTTGCACCAGGATCAATCAAAATAGATAATTTCATATTGTTAATCCTAGCTGTAGTCTCTATTACTGTGGCTTGATGCTCAGCCTGATGGTTTTCCACTACTGCATGAATCTGATGCTGTCCTGGACCCTGTCCCATCTTGGCCTCTCCCTCTCTCTGTGCTGGCCCAGCCTGATATTGAGGGCAATCATATGCAGTTCTCCACAAGTCCAACATCCAACCTATCCATGCTTTCTTATTAAAACTGAACCACACCCAATATTCCCTCTGCCTATAGCTCGACCTCCGCGGTGAGTTGCTTGGTCTCTATGACCTGCTTACGGCACTACTGGTGCTACTGTTGCTACTCTAGCGGTCCTGACCTGTCGGTCCCGAAATCCATACCTACACCCTCCAAATGTGGAAAAACAAGGTTGGTTTCTAGGGGCGGATGTTTTAACCATTGCTATTCCTTTGCATACGGGTGAGCCAGGGTTAGAGATAGTCGTTTAGTCAGTGCACCCCACATTGGTACTTTCCCAATTATCGTTCTATTTTCCCTTGTATTGCTTGGTACAGTTCCAAATGTTAAGCATGGGTCCAACCTATCGCATCTCTATCACTTTAGGTAGGTGGTTGAGATTAGTGTCAGTAATGGGTTCAGAAGGGAGAACTAAGCATTATCAATGTTTATAAACCGCGGAATATTTCAATGATGGAATAATTGGATGCAGGTCCTAGCGGTATCTTGGTTTTTTTAGGAAGAGGTAAACACTCAATAAGTGGATACCTTGGACAAGCAGCTACGACGAACACCCTCATTTAGCAGGTGCCACGGGGGAATGGGGAGAGAACAATCCATAGTAATTTGTACACCTCCAATTACTCTACAACTGGTAGAGATGGGGAATAAAGTCACTCTAGAATTCCATTGGCTATGCTCATTAATAGGTAAAGGGTTGCTCATAGCTATGTGTAGTCTCCTCTAGGTAAAATAGATCTATTTGTGTGTTCCTTCTTTGCTTTCTTAGTAAGAAACCGAGCTTTAAACAATGACAACTGGCTTGTGAGTGGAGAACGAACCTTTTTATATGATTGGTGCCTCCCTATATCTGCCATACAACCTGCCTAAATACCAATTTTTTAATTCGATGCATGCGCCTTTCACTCTGCCTAGTTTATCCTTGAATCTAATTCATCTTCTTTATCGAGCATGGGAATCAAATCTAAAGTCGAGACCCCGCTAATGCTGCCATTGAATTACTTAGAAGGGGGGGGTCATATTATACACATTATTGGAAGGGGCTACTATCTGATCCTTCTTATACTCACAGAAGGAAAGGTATCGCTATTGCTATCGCTAGCTCACTTAGTGTATGCAAAAAGTAAACTTTGTCAATTTTCATTTGGAAGGGGCATACCAAATAAGTAACTTAGATTTAGATCATGATTTGCCTTTGGCTGGACAATGCCATATACGTCTTTGAACTTGTAGAGACCTACTTGAGTTGCTCGAATCGTTGGTCCATATATCCAAAAAATATTGTTTACATGCCTTCCCCACCTTGAGTTTGTTCAGTTGTAAATACACAGATAATATAGTTTTTTCTTATGCTTCGATGCCGCATTAGAAGGAATAGGAGAATGGGAAAACAAAAACCCTTCTCAATTAATAAATAAAGGGAATCAACTCTCAATTTAGTGAGTGGGGCAGTTTCTTTCTATCAACATAGTATATTACTATATACGTTCAAACTACATTCCACAACAATGTTATTCGCAACCGTCAAACATTGAAGCGGTAGAGTTCATTTCCTATTGATTTAGTTTTCCTGGCATAAGCAAAGGTGAGAGCACAACCAAAACTCGCAACAAATAGGTACCCTCTTTCTAACCTCTTTCCCCTAAATAGCCGCTTTAGAGCTGCACCAACTAATAACATTTTATAAAGGGTGTGATTTAAACATGAACGTTTTGTTATGACTTGCCCTTGTGGGAGCTTTATTAATATTTTACGAATCCTGATTGGTCTCTTGCAGAGCTAGTGTCGGCATGATAAAGAAAAAAGAGCCTAGGAGGTCATGTCTTTCATGAAGTTGGCTGGGCATGAAATAGAATGCTTATAAGTTTCTCTTTATATTAATATCTAGGTATGACGTCTCCCACAGAGTCTTTTATGAATCCCGATTAGTTGCGGGTGGACTTATTAACTTTCTAATGTGTTATTTTGTAATGCCCACTTGTGACTAGACTTATTACTAGTGGATATTATGACTATTATTTTAGGGTGTTCCATATGTGTTGACGACTCGATTGGTTTGTGTGTGTATTTTGATGGATTTGGGCTTGGACCGCTTCTATGCTATTTTATTTTGTTACGGCTTGTAGAATTACTATGTATGATTGGTTATTTCATTGAGATTTACATAATTACATGTGATGCCATGATAGGTGTATGCGTGTAGACTTGTAACTGGTTAAATGTATAAGTGCATATGAAATAGATGATGGATTATCTTGTTGCATTATGCAGTGCTACTGATGAAATGATTGAGTGTGATATGAAAGATCGCGGGTCTATGGATCTCAGTGGCAAGTTGAGATGCCAAGACTCAGGATGGGGTCAATTATAGTGATTGATGATTTTTGAGTTCAATATATTTTCTTCTAATTTATGTGAGATGGGACAGTCCTACTTGATGTGTGTCGTTAAGTGTGTGCAAAGATAGGAATGGAATACGACAGCAACCAAATATAGTGTTATTACATATGTAACACAATGTGATCACTCACTCAAATGATCAGCCACACGTGCTACCCAACCGTGGTCCATTTCGCGAACCACATGCGCATATAATATAATATGGCAGCTCGATTTATATCCATCAAGCCGTGGAACCGTGATCCAAAATGAAGCAATCCAAAAGCTATTCAATCACTATCCGAATCCCGTAATTACATATACAAAGAATCTCGACCTCACCCATGGATGACTTTCATTCACCGGAGATGATTGAGATACTTTCATTCGTGGAACCGTGATCCATCTCGATCGCAAACCACCACATAAACCACCTCGATGATCGAGCATAATTACATATATAAAGAATGAGCAGCCCTGAGCATAAATCCCCCAAGTTAAGTGAGTAAGTAAGTAAGTAAAAAGTGCTTGCATAATTACATATATAATCTGGACAGTACAGTTTTTAGGTAAGATTATTCATCTGGGTTCCAGAGCTCTCTTTTTTATTTATCCAAATATCAGATTTAATGCAGTAAAGGCTGGCGCCTTCCACTAGGCGGGTGCAGCATAAGTGAGGTATCCACCTTTTAAATATAGGCCACTTTTCAGTAGTGAATTTTCCACTTTGCACCAATTTGCACCAAGGTGAAGCAGGGCAGTTCGAGGCTTAAGGTGGGTGAGGTCAAAACCTATTCAAAGTGCATTGGGTACCCAAAAAGCAAGTTTTTTATGTATTACTTATTTATGATAGACAATAGCTTCTTTGGACAGGTTGAATAGCTACCAGGGTTGATTTTAACAGCTGTTTCAATATATACCAGGTTGAAGAGATCCCCACCCAACCGTGGGCAGTAACAAATTTTGTTTGTTATAAGTTTTATTATATAATAGGTATACTAGAGATTCGTGGGAAGTAGCTGAATTGGGAACAGCTGTTTGAAGATAGAACTGAGTTCAATTTTTACTGGGCGTGATGAAACGAGTAGGTTCCAGTCCGTAAGGTGCTGCATGAATAAAAACTGTGCGATGCTATCCCAGGTTGAAGAGATCCCCACCAAACCATGGGCAGTAGGTAACTGAGTTGGATTGTGCAGGTATGATAGAACTTAGTAGAATTGTGCAGGTAGGATAGAACTTAGGTCTGCTTTTACTGGCGTGATGATACAATTAGATTCCACGTTCGTTGTCCATAAGGGATAAAAGCAAGGATCCAACTGGGCTGGGTGATGAGAGAACCAAGCTTATTTGGTAACAGCAGTTTAAAGAAAGAACAGCAGCGGTTTCCACTGAGCTGTTGGCATAAGAATGCTATTGGGCCAAGCTGGTTGTGAATCGAACAGATAGAGTAGATACCTTTCCGTGGACAGTCGGTAAATATCTTATTTGGGCAGGTTGCTTAGATAACAGATTCCATTTGGGCAGGCTGATGCTCTACCAGATTCCATTTGGGCAGGTTGATGCTTGAACTGAACTGCAGCAGGTGTAACTGAGCATTTGTGGTAAGACGGCTATTGGGGCTGGGCGTGTATCGAACAGAATAGAGACCCATTAGCATAACATAGTAAACACTTGTTAACTGGGAGAAGAGATAACAGGTTAAATGGATACCCGTGAGCAGTACAGAGTTGAATTGGGACCAGCTGTGTGCCGAGGTGACCTGCAGCAGATGTAACTGGGCTGTTGTCGTAAGATATAACCATGTATTGGGACCGGCCGTGTGTGAATAGAACAGGTGGAATAGAGACCCGTGGGCATAACAGATTTAGTTTTATAACTGGGTGATTCGATAGCAGATTTACTATATACCTATGATCATTAGGTCAAATATATTATTGTATAGCAGCTGGTTGATGAGAGAACTGATTCTGTGGCAGGTAGCTGAGATGCAGCAGTTTCTACTGAGCATTTGGCGTAAGATAGCTATTGGGACCAGCTGTTTGAATATATACCAGTTAGAACAGAGACCCGTGGGCAGTAGTAAACGTAGTTGAATTGGGAACAGCTGGGTTATATATAGAGAACTTTGTCCTGATGGTAGAGGGCGTTATGAAAACAGTATGTGTATGGCCATAAGTAGAAAAGCAGCGTGAGTATTTACTGGGTGTGACTCGAAAAGGTTGAATAGAGCCCCGCGATCAGTGGATAACATAGTTTATTTGGGAAAACCAGATTGAATAGAGACCCATGGGCAGTGGGCAACATAGCAGATGGTGTAACTTCGTTCATTCTATAACTGGGTGATGAGAACCCAGGTTGATGATAGAACTAACCGCAGTAGGTAACAGAGTTTACTTGGGCTGGTTGATTCTAGAACTTCGGGCTGTTGGTGACGAATGAGTGTTATGATAACTAACAGGGTTACTAGAGAACAAACATGGGCAGTAGGTAACAGGGTTATGATAGAACTTGGGGCTTTCAGTGAACGTCGTGTCTCAATCGGTATCAACTAGGGTAACATATCGAAATCACGTATGTTAACAACTTGGCTCAATCTCCTCTGGTGGGAACATGGGGGAACTGAATCTCTCGCGTATGGTGTTAACTACCTCTCCATTCTGTGAGCCTAGGTCCCATCCATGTCAATAAGCCTAAAGAGTAGCCATAGTCTCCCAATTGTTAGTGGTAAAGTTACTCTGTTAGTGTAAGTTCCATAGAGATTAATCTTCAGTGTGAGGTGCACCGACCTTACACTCCATGCATGACAAGGTGCAACTGGAGAATACAAATAAAAATGCCGCTGCAGCAGAAGCCCTGATTCTTATTTTATGGGACTATGACCTCTATGATATATTAATGGCCTACCATGCCCATGGGACAATTAAATCATGTTTCATTTCCATGAAAGATATGATGACATGGCCAAAAAGTTCACTTCAAATATTGGAAAACCGAAACGCCCTGCGATCCACTCAATTTTTACAGCAAGTATAGCCAGCTACCTCATCCTAGATGATAGCAACAAGTCATATGCACAGCCTTCTGCCTATGGACCACACTGACAAGACTGGGCTGGACAAATTATTCAGACGGCTAAGAGGCAGTCAAATTATTAGTTATAGGGACTGGCAGCAGCTGAGTGTGAGAGCGATTATGTTCAAGTAACCTCGTCCAAGGGGGCAACAGTCATTGCAGCAAGCTGGGCCATCCACCATAAGGGAAACCGTTCCTAAAGGGCAAGGGGCGAAAAATGAAGGCCTAGGAAGGGATTCATAGTGCATAAAACATAAAGCAAGTAAGATTACATGTAAAACTCTAAGGGATTCCCTGGCTCTAGATTTATTGCAATGAGAATGACATGGCCCAGAGCAATTCATAAGATAGCTCCCCAGTTTAAAGGGATACTCTTCGTGACTACTCTGTGCTGGAGTGGGGACCTGTTGATGCATTGAAAAATCCCAAGCGTCAATAGGGGAAATGCCTGATCGAGAGCCCCAATTAGCCTCTCTCTCGTTTGGTGTAGCAATTACCTCCGATATGTGGGCCTGATTGCCACTAAAAAGATTTGTTCGTTAGCTATCGAAAGACTGATTCCTACAATGCTCTAAGTATTAAATGCAAGTCTAAACTACCAAATAAATACAAATAAATAATAAGTCTAATATATCTACGCAGAGCTAAGTAACCCTGAGAACCATAAGCAAAGCATGAGTGCCATTATAATCAAAAGAAAAAAATCCCATCACAACAAAAACACCCATACTCAACACCTTTCACCAATGGAAATGAGAATAAGATCACATAAGGACATCAGTAGAAAGAGGCTCCCAACTTTATCTGCAAACAGGTTATGGACCGTGCGAGCACCATCACCTCCAAAGATCATATGAACAAAGTCAGTTGAGTTTAGAAGTACACAATGAAACTAGCACACAAATTTAAGGGACTAGAACAAAGTACAGTTGAACCACATATGTCTCCACAACAAACTAACATCTCATACTTTAACTACTAATTGTATTCCTTCAAGTAAGATATAAAGAGTACAAGTGAGCAAAAAAGCCCTTTGAATGAGCTCAAGATTACAATATATAGGCCAAGGCTTGGTGACCCTTTGGCCTTTAACATTCTTGTGTCTCTTGCATCAACTCTTAGATCGACAGCATGAGTAGCAGCATCGACTCTTTTATCGAAACTCTTGGATCGACTGCTGGGCTACTCGACTTTGCTTGATACTCGGCTGCTAGGCTACTCTTCTCCGCTTGGCTGGCCTAGGCTACTCAGATTGGATACTCAGATTGGATACCCGGTTGGGATACTTGGCTCGGCAGCTACTCAACTACGCTACTCGACTTGGCTTGGCTTAACGGTTCGGAACAATGCCATGTTACACTCACCACGGTACGGAATCATGTGAGGAATGAATATGCGTTACTTACGATGCACCTCTAGAGGATCATGCGCCAGACACATAGGGCTCTCAGGTTAGGCCAGTCAGGAAAGGGAGGTATGATGCTTGAAAGTTCTTGATTGATTGCCTACAGATTCAGCCCAGGCAACAACGCTTGGAACAGATTGACAAAACCTCCTCCCCCTACCATGAGAGCGCCCTACGGGTTCTCAATTCGCTAGGTTTTCTTCAGAAAACTTCCTTTTATGGGGTCCAATGTGTTGTCATCATATAGGTCATCCGGGAATCAAAAGAGATTTTTTCTGTTACGAACTATAGCCTTTCAGAACGTTTATCCTGATTGGGATTGGTCCTCAGCTCGATGGATGGAATTAAGAGGCTTACATACAATGAATGGCTTCTGTGAGCACCTAGTGAGAATCGCATATCTACGTTAAACTTGTCCTTTTTTACAAGAAATAAATATATACAATATTGCTGCATATCTAAGTTTAACCTTTCCATGGCAAGTACAAAATAAAGTGTCAAGGCTAGTAAAGAGAGAAGGCCCCATTGGATGGAAAACCCCTTACAAACATATCCCGTTACCATATCCCCCGTTTGCCATATCCGAGTGGGAAGGAGGCAGGACCTGGGAAAGCAGGAAGACTTTCAGTTAGACAGCTACCAACCAACTGTTCTGGAATCGTTGGAACTTCCTTTTTTACTACTGCCTTATTAACTTCAGAGGTTGAATGGACTGGTACTAAGAGAACATTTGGATTTCTCTTTGCCCACAGTAAAGCTACTTTATGTTGTACTACAGCTAGTTGGATTGTAAGAATTGCTTTTAAATACTCCCATAATTTATATTATATATAAAGTGGGGCCTTGGGCACAGAACATTAATATTACTCTTTTGTCAGGAAGTATTACTTTAATCAATGAATAAACGACCTAATCTTTTGTGTCTTCTACCCTTCGCCTCACTTACCCTAATTTTTCTCATTGCCCTTCCCAACCACTTGCTTTAAGAATGCGCTTAGGGGGTTGCACTTGTTGGGATCCGACTAGATATGATTTATTAGCATTTGCACAACCCTAGCATTGTTCGGTGCTTCCAGAATCTACCAACTTAAACACATGCCTTTATTGCATGGATGGAGGGGGAGGACTTGTTCAGTCTACGGAATGAATTGAAGTTGGAATGCTAAGTAGTGAGATCCTCTCAGTCAGATCGGAACTGCCTTTGGATCTACTGCCTTAACTTAATGGCAATTGAATAGATTTATCAGGATACTCGCCCTGTTACCATTGTAGCTATCTTTTGCTTCTTCCCTCAATAAATCAAACCATAAATCCCCTGCTAGCATGCGCTGTAAAGAGCGAGTTAAGTAAAGTATAGAACCAGGTGCTAGTAAGAAGAAGGGTATCCCGCTTTGATGGGGGACTACTCAATATCTCCTGTGGTTGTTCGTGCCAACATGGATGCAATAATGGGTGCTTGGATATGACGAATTTCTCTTTCCAAACTGACTGCGCGCTGTAACTCCCTCTAGGTGCCTCATC